>JAVMSB010000311.1:0-36602 GCA_031761475.1 Penicillium pancosmium | reverse complement strand
GTTCAGATTAGGGGTCGAGCCACCTGGGGGTGGGGGAAAGTAGTTGTTGTTCGGGTAGTAGTCCCCGGGTGGTGGGTGAGCAGCCGCAGGCGGGTAAGGCTCTGGGTCATAGGCCTCCTCATAGGGGTCACGGTGGATGTCGTCGTTATGGCCTGATAAACAGTGGTTAGTAATAATATCATTGGAATTGGAAAACAAGTTATACACTCACGCGTGCGGCTGCGGCTACGGCTCCGACTCCGACTGCGACTCCGACTCTCTTTCTCAGACTTCTTGCGGTCCCGATGTTGGTTGAACCGATGCGCGGCGTATCCGAGGCCGGTTGCACCTAGGGCTGCAGAGGCGATTTCACGCGAGCGACTGCGGTGCTTCTTGTCCTTGCCACGACGGTCGTCCCGGTCCGAGCCTGACGAACTATAGCGTCCTGCGCCGCGGCTACGGCTGCGGCTGTGACGCCGAGCACCATAGGCGTCCTGGCCATCAGAGTAGTAAGCCCCAGGGCTGGCGGGTTGACCATAGTAGTGCTCTGCGGGAATGCTACCAGCAACCGGGTTGCTTCCATACTCAATCAAGCCTGCAGAATCACGGGATGGGTCGGGATAGATCTCAGATCCATGGCGGCTGCGGGATCTGGTACGAGACCGGCGTCGCTCACGGCTAACTGGGTCTTTGCCGTCCTTCTCAGCCTTCTTCTTTTCATAGAAACCGGTAGCGGCGGCGGTACCGGCACCGGCAGCCAGGATAGGAAGGGCTTTTCGCAGCCGGCTCTGAGAGCGTTCTCCTTTGCGTGAACGAGATTTGCTGCGGTGATGTTCAACCAGACCAGCGATCGCAGCACCGGCCAGACCTGCACTGGCCATATGCTGGCGACGCTTGGACTCGCTTTGAGCGTCATCGCCTCCCTTCTCGGAGCGAGTGGAGCTAAGTGCGCGGCCACGAGAGCGGGAGCGAGTGCGGGAGCGGCTCTTACGGTCACTGCCATCTTTGTTGGCCTTGTTGTTGCGCAGAGCAGCGACACCAGCAGCGACAGCAGCAGCACCGAGACCAAGTTCCATGAGGGTCTTCGCTCGCGAGCGAGAGTGAGAACGGCTGCGGCTCCGGCTGCGACCATGACGGCCACGGCTGCTGTGATGACTATGGTGACTATAGCGGTGAGATCGATCGTCATCGAAGGAGCTTGCACGATGACGGCTGCGGCTCTTGCTTCGGTAATAATCGCGAACATGGCCAGCTGCATTAACAGCCACAGCACCCAGAGCTCCAGCACCGGCAGTCTTCGCGGCATGGCTCAAGCCATGGCTGACCTCCTCACCATCGCGCTTACGGCGACTGCGAAAAAACTCGGCACCAGCAGCACCAACAAGAGCACCTTCTGCCAAATGTCGCTTGTGATGGTGACCATTCTCATCTTCGTAGTTGCGAGTTTCCTTGCGAACATAGACCATGCTGTCATCACTACTGTAATCACGGTCACGGTCACTGTGGCGGCGGCTTGCCTGAGAGATCGAGTCACCGGGACTCAACTCTCGACGAGGACGGTCATCATATTCACGGACCCGTCGGCGATGTTGATAATAATAGGGGTCCTCTTCGGCGTCGGATCGGCGGACCACATCGTACTCAGATTCGCGGGGGCTGGCGTATACATTGCGGGCTGAATGAACGATTATTGGCTGATCGTGAATGATGATAGTAGGGGCCGGGTTGGGAACCGGCGCACGAAGCAGCTCTGCGGACCGGGAGATTTGGCGATGTGTGTAGGGATCTGGGTACTCACGCTCATAATAGTCTCTCTCGCTGTATTCGTAGCGGCGAGCGGGCGGGTCGTATTCGACATCACGCTCATAGCGCCGAACGGACAAGGGCTCGTCCGACTCGGTCTTGCGACGGATGACGAGCTCCCGCTCGCTGTAAGGATCGTCACGACTCATGGAGAACTCGCGACGCTCTTCTCGTTCGTCTGATGGAATGACGTAACGTTTGATGGTGACGGGGCGGTCGTCGTAGCCTCCGTCTCGGTAGTACGACATTGTACTCGGGATTCGGAGGAAGATATAAGGATGAGAGGAGACGGGAAAGGGAAAGGAGGGGAAGAGGGGAGATAAGGAAGGAAAAAAAGGATGAAGGTGGAGGAGGGGCCACAGATGTCAGAGACAGAGGGGCACGGGAAGCAGGATGCACTCTGCACAGCACTGTACTGCACTGCACAGAATTTGGGGGGGCGCAGGGAAGTGGGGTTGTGCAAGAGGCTGTGATCGACTAGTGTCTGAGACGGAAACCCAGGCGGGATCCGATTGGGGATTTCCAGAAGGCAATGGAAGGAATGAGAGGAGACGATGGAGACGATTCAGACGATTCAACAGTCGTCAGGGCGTAGGGCCGTTGAGTCGGGCTGGGCTGATGCCTGAAACTGTGAGGCTCTCAGATCGGCAGAGCTAGCAGTAGCAGATGGAGGGAGTGGAGTGAGCCAAAGAGGGAGGAGTAAGAGAGGAGAGGAATAAGATGAGATGAAGAAAGAAGAAAGGATCGCGTCGAGTTAAGAGTGATGGAATTTTGTGGTAAAGAAAAGATGATAGAGGTGAAGGTTGAGGGTTGAGGGTGAAAGGTGAAAGAGGCAAAGAAGAGCAGCCGCCACGTGAGGCTCCTTCTACTTCACCCTTCACCCTCAACCTCAACCACACCGAGAATATCCTCACATACCTACTGCTTTACCTACTCACTTCGTGGCGAACTATCGGTCTGTAATGGCTGACATCTGAATCAACTACATCGCTGGGTTTGTTTACTCTGTACACATGCCCCGTCTGGTTCGCTCCCGTTCGCGCCCATGGATGCCCTGCCCAGTCTTTGGTACGGTGGAACCCATCTAAATCAATGCATACATCCATACATGTGTGAAGTACTTTGACTCGATCGCCTTATGGAACTTGCTGCAATCCGGGCGCAACCTGCAACAAAACAGGGCGCTGCACTGCGCCTCTCTTCCCCCACTGACCTTGGCCTTGACCTTGGCCATTGCCACAACCCTCGGGGCTCGGGGTGGGAATGACACTGCGACAGCTCGACTGCCTTTCGAGTCCTGCCCCGCGGCCATGTTGCACACAGGGACGGATATCTGCCGCTATGCAACCGCCTCGGCCGGTTAGCAATCAAGTTTGTCCAGCCCTGTCCCTGATGAGCGATGGGCGACCCGTTGCACCCAATGACGTCAGGCGCGGGGCATTGTGGATGACAAACAAATACGAGTACTACTCGTACACACAGATGGCCATGATAATGACCATAATACGCCCTGATACGCCAAACACCGATCAGCTGCCGTCTCCAGCACTGCCGAGCGGTTGTCTCTGCACAACTCTCAACGCTAGAAAAGTATGGAAAGGCTAGAATACCCGAGGAGACTATCTCCGGTCTCCATTCCTTCCAGCCCTATGCACCATAATGGACCTCAGGATCCGAGTGGCACACGCGGCTCTTTTTGCCTCTGGTCACAAGTACTGTTGATGCCGTACACGAGTAATACGAGGCACAGCAGCAGGCTGGTTCGAAATCTCGATGGCCCCAGCTGACGTCAATCTTTCTCCCCCTCAAAAGTCCCAAACGTCCCAAAAGTGAGATCGTAGTGCAGAGTATGGAGTACTCGACATTTATCTGATGCTAATCTATTCTTTTCTCGGGGCCAGTTGCCCGTTTATCCCGTGTGCGAGCAATGTTGTTGACAAGGATTGGTATCAGGTATGAAACGTCTACAGTAATACGGAATTGGGATACAAAGAGCAGCCCGACTTCCGACTTCCCTTGTCCCGTCCCACTTTAGGCTCCTTCAATAAACATTCCCGATTATGACTGGTTTTTTGACTTTGAATCGGAAACCAAGAGCTTGAATACAGTTGCATTAATTGTATGTCGAAAGGAGAAAATGTTCTCACCATTATCCATTATTCCACGGTCGGGCAAGCATACAATAGACTCCACACGCTCCAGCCTTTTGAAGACGGGCCTTTGTCGGGTCTATACTTCTCCCAGAAACAATGAAAATTATGCCTCGACTCTTAGCTCCCCTTCGTATATTAGTATATGGGCAAAATGAATATCATAAACCCAAATATGAAAAGGCAGCCGACCCTCGTTGTGATAGCGTACTTTTCGTATTCAATCATACACCATTGGACGCCCAGGTGAAGACTCTCATCGATGACTCGCTCAACGCATTCGTAATCATCGTGTGAAACTCAAAGAGTTCCCATTACCGCCGGGGCGCTCGAAGCAATGTACTGGTATGTTTGTTTCCCATTCGCTGTTGTCGATACGCTGGCGTCGCATTTGCCATTCTCTGAAGAGGGAGATAGGAAGCTACCAATGAAACGAGTGTGACACCTTGGGAACATCAAAACCTTGAAACTCAATCCGCCAGGTAATTAAAACTGGTAGGCTATGATCATGGAGTCGCTTTTACTAGTACTCATACTCCCCTCTACCTCTGTTGCCGGGGTGTGGACCATGGCCTAAGTCCATGAGTTATTAGCAGTCTTTATAGCTATCGAGGAGTCAAACTTGATAAACAAAGGTCTAGCTTGAATAACTAACTGCTCATAGCCCGGATGAAAGTTTCTTTATCGGTCAAACATGTCTACGCTTGCAAAGGATTTGCCTGGGTGATCCTGATATTCACAGCCATTTCCTCGTCCGCAGGCGTATGCGACCTCTGCCTCGTCAGCGCAAACTTTGATTTTGCCAGGGTCGCATCATCGTATATGTAGAATATAGAAGGCCTGGTCATCAACAGCATTGTCACGCCTCCAATAAGTGATCCCAGCATATAGTGCGTGGAGAGGGGAGCCGCAAAGGAAGACCGCAGGATGGCATTTGCGCCGATAGTTAGCCGGTGTTGTGTACATTGAATATGAGACGATGATATGATTGGTTAGAGTAACAAAACCGAGCAGAATTATTTTATGTTGTGATAGACTTGCCCGGTGTGGTTGTTGCAATGATCCAGTGAATCTGGAATATTCCTCCCTGGCTGCAAAGACAAGGGATACTGTTGGATCTTCATCATCACAGCGACTGCACACTCATCCAGTGTTGCATAATCCGTCTCCAATACACTCGCCCCAACGGTCCAAACAATAGCAAACAATAGGGATACAAAGGGAGCATAGTTCGAATTTCCAAAGTGACCGAGGCTCATATTTACTATGCTGCTAGATCCAATGTCACATACGAAGCCATCTCTCCTGCAACTGTCGCGCCATATCCATCCTGCCATTGGCGCAATATAGGTCCATTAAATTAGTAACCGTCTCTGATGTCGAGGGGTGATCCGGACCCAAATTCTTCGCAGCGCCATCCAGCGCCCGTACATACATCTGTTCTGACATCCCCAGATCCCCACTCGCATCATATAACTTCCCGAGGCTATTTAAGGTCTCCACTGTTGATGGATGACCCTTTCCCAACGCCTTCTCGGTACCCGCTACAGCTCGCACGTACATCTGCTCTGCCTTGTCAAAATCTCCTTGGGAATAATAAAGATTTCCAAGATTGTTGGCAGTGTTGAGGGTTGCGACGTCGTCGTCCGCTTCCAGCGTCTCTTTCCTAGCCAAGACCTGTAGATACATTATTTCCGCCTTGTCCAGCTTTTCCTGTGCGATGTACAGATTGCCCAGATTGTTCAGTGTATCGATGGTTGACGCATGGTTTTCTCCAAGTTGCTTCTCCCGCCCAGATAGGACTCGTAGGAAGATATCTTCAGACTTGTCTACCTTTCCTTGTAAGCAATACACGATCGCAAGATTATTGACCGTGTCGAGAGTTGCCGTATGCTCTGCCCCTAGATCCTTCTCTCTTCCAGTCAGAGCCCTGGTATACATTTGCTCCGCCTCGTCGAGTCTGCCCTTCCTGCAGTAGATGACACCCAGGTTGTTGACGGTGTCGATGGTCGAGGCGTTTTCTGGTCCAAGTTTTGCCTCCCTTTCTTCTAAGGCTTGGATGTACATCTGTTCAGCCTCGTTTAGTAGGCCTTTGTCGCGATATGTGTTGCCTAGAATGTGGGGGTCGGTGGGAGTCGATGATGAGCTTGAAGATGCCATGGTTGTGACTGGGAAAGGGCGGACGCAAATCCACCAGATCACAAAGATTGCAACTCCTACCAGCAGAAGATGGGAAGGGGAAAATAGAAATGATATAGCTTCTATTATGCGAAGAAAGATATACTTATAGTTTCTGAAATTCTTCAGTCTGCCTCGAGGGGATATCCATCACAAGTTGCCCTTTTCGTCGTGGGGTCGTGCCTTAGCGCGTGCTCGATACGAGTATGACGGGATTTAAACACAAATGGAATAGATTTATGATCTGAATCGATCTTAGTGCTTATCATTCTACGAAAATACTCCATGCCTAAGATAAATTCTCAAGGCCCTGATATGAATCCGGCTACGGGTCAATGATCTAAACTCAGTGCAGTGCAGGAAATGGTCTGCGTGATAGTCTAGTTGAATCATTTATTCAGCAGACTCGTGTATCTACTCCAGTGCAAATAGCAGCTATTCATTCGTCGACAATTCGTGCGAGATGGTGGGCTCCCTAGGACATGAATCGGGTCAAATTACAAAAGTCCTGGCAAGCGAGCCAACGAGTCATTGAAGGTATTCTAAATTAGAACTGATTGACGCTAGCGAGTTATTTTCGAGGCTTCTTTTTGGAGAATGGCAATCAAAAGTAAAAAATCAATTTCTTTCGGATTTTTAAGACTACTCCAGGGCCGAGAAGTATGAAAGTTGAAGAAATTAGTCAAAATATTCCATATCTTACGACTGGGGAATCTTTGTGCTAAATCGAAATGATGAAGGTTTCTGAAAGCGACCCGAGTCACCAAACACTATCTCCAGATTTTAGAATTCGCTGTCTCATCCAGCGCTCAGCTGTATTCATGGGGTTCTTCGTAGATTCAAAGTACTCGTTGACCGGAATGGTTTTCACGTTTGCGTCGGCTTACCATCCACCGAAATTTTATAAAGAGCATGTGAAAGGGCATAGTCAACCACAATATCTGGGCCAGACTGTCCGCCAAAATTGATCATTCTCCTTTCATTAAATGGAATTTTAGGTCGGAACTGTCCAATCAGGTATCGATTGACTTGGCATTCCAATTCCAATCTTGCTTTGAATTCCACAAATTTCCATATCAAAGTCTTCAGCTGCTCGCTTCGCTTCTGTTGACATTTAGGTAATCGATTCCCAAGTTTAAACTCAATCAATTGTTCAGGTATTCGACGCTAGTACGTAGGGATTTGGTGTTGATTGATACCGCTGCCTTTCTAACTGCAGCAAAGAAATGTTGCCTGATGTATGGTGGGGCTTGGTGGATATATCAGCAAAAGTACATTATGTACTCAGGAAAGAAGTCGCAAGGTCTGGAGGTATAACTGATTTCGAAACTTACTATAACCTCTAACGCTTCTTTGTCGTTAGGACCATCTCGGTTTCGGGTTTGATTACTCATCGAGAGAACTCTAGCTTTTCGTCAACTATATATGAGGCTTATTCAAGGGATCAAATAATCTATTCCGATCTTATCGGATTATTCACGACCCACCGGCTGAATTTGTAGAACCTCGGCATGTCAGTTTCCGATTATTATCGAATTACAGTACCTAACAAGCATACGGAACTGTAGCAGTGTATGACTGGGATATGGATCACTAATCATCGGATGTGAAAAACGGATATTTGCTCCTTCTCCTCTCGCATGGAGGGACTAAAATATTATACTGCAAGGAAGCTGATGCTCTCGGATACTATCAAAGTATTTGCTAATTAAAAGTCGCTACGAAAGACTCTGGTACATACTCGTTTTATTTACGTGAAATACCTTTTCATTATGCCGGACTGGAGAATCTACCACCCTGTCGGGACTTTCACAGACCTTGATCACAGAGAGAAACTCTCACAGGCGATTACCTCGATATATACACGTGCTGGACTGCCGGCCTTCTACGTTGTTGTCTTGTTCATTGAGATGCCTGCTGGTACTATGTTTAGAGCAGGAGCATCATGTGTAAGTGCACGAGGGCTCCATTGATTGTCAATTTGCTGATCGTATCTAATTTGGGTAGTCGGCGAAAGCGACGAAGCCTTTCATCAGGCTTACATTTAGCCATATCGCCAGGCACTTCCCTCCTGGAGAAAGTCCAGAGAGGACTCGCTTTATGCATACCGCTCACGAGACCTTGAGACCTTATATTGCAGACAAAGGTTACAACTGGGAAGTCAATGGTGAGGAGCTCGAGCGCGAATTCGTGCACATCAATGGTCTCAGAATTCCTCCTACGGGCTCTGAGGATGAGCAGAGATGGCTCCGCGACAACGAACCGTCCCCTTGGGGGCCCTATCTCACAAGCTAGCTTGTGACCGATCAAAGAATATTCATGTGCTTACCACACAAATTCTTGCATGCACCCCTTACGTTGTTGTCGTATTTGAACATAGCTTGAAATGTTGCGCATACTCGTACTTATCCTCTACACCTCTATATAGCTTCGTGCACCGTAATATTGACAGTTGAGCATAGACGTGAACCATGACCGCCTCATTATTTGGTGGAGGGGGATAAAATCCAGGATTTGTTATGCTGTTTTGGCCACCCCACTGACAACCTGATCAAACGATTACGTCAAACCTGGTATGCCTGGGGCTTTAATAGGTTCCTCTAGTACTGGCAAGACAACCCTGCTAGACGTTCTCGTACAATACTGCTTCTAAAAAGAAGTTACAGTATATTAATACTATTGTTAATATTCTCAGTCTAAATAACTTAAAATATACTCTTATTAGTTAACTAGATAGTCTATAATGACCGACGTCGTCTAGGGCGGTCAGTGGAATTTTGCCATCCTCTGTTTCGTTAGTTGGCCAGTGTTGAACAAGTAACCATCAAACAAGGCGAACACACTTGCTGGCTGGGTTGGCCCACACGACGCTCCCGTCTTCTTGTTTCTGGGGCACAAACATGGCGAAGAGCATGTCCATATAAGGACCAGTTGTTCGTATGCTGCTTTTCATGCGCCCTTCCTGACCCTGGGCGAGAATAAACTGCCCGATTCTGCCTTTGTCATCCATATGCCCACAGTGGTAATCCTCGTTCCACCCAGCGTTCTTAAGCATGTATTCAATGTTGGCCCAAATGTAGTGCTGGACTCCTTCACCCTGCGCAATCTCATAGGCACGGATACCGTAGCAAAGCTCATTTTTCTCGCCGAGCGTGAACCCGTCAGTATTGACCCATGCCCCATAGACGCCCCTAAAGGCGGTACGTAAATCAGACTGATTTTCTTGGGTACCCTGTTAATAACTTAGTAGCAACGAGAAAGCTAGCAAGCACAAAACTTGAAAAAAGGACGCAATCCCTATAGAGTGCCCCTAGGTTGCTATACATATTGTATAACTGACGCAGCAAAAACTACCGCACCAGCATTCTAGGAAATGAGTACACATGATCAAGCAAGCTTCTCCTCGAGCTACTCCTAGGGATAAGGCAGGATATGAGCCAGCGAATGAAAGACGATGACACTCATCCATGTATTTAATTTATTGCGTCGTGATCAAATCCAAGTTGTTACTTTGTGCTTATCATTAAAGGTAGTTTTCTTTGCTTGATTATCACTCGACACGCGTACGGTTAGGGGATTACTTTGGTACTGTTGATATCAAGGGATAATCATTGGTTCAAGCCTTTTCACCTAGAACGGTGCTTGTTCTAACTGTAGAGGGGCTTCGGGAACCGGTCTACCGCTAACTTCTGTGCGCTATGCAACTCCTTGCCCTGTAATTTCCACTGGTTACCTTCTACTTACATTTATATTGTCCAGAATATCTTGAAAGGTAGAATGCATATTTAAGATGACCTGCAGCAGCGAAGGAAAAGGAAACAACTCCGGATTTGAAGCCCGACTGCACATCCAATTAGCAAGATATGCCAGTCGCTTCATGTAGGATAATTTGTAGCCCTCGTAGGTTTTCGCTTGATCAAGCTTTCCCTCCTCCAGTAAAAGAAAGGAAGTGTGGAATGTCAGAGTCGATTTTCCTTGCGACTTGTTGAACGAAGGAATCTAGTATCAACTTAGACGTGTTTGGTGCGTCATATTCATTGGACATTTGGGAGCAAGGGGAAATGATTACGACCATCCTTGATCGTTGCCGCTAAGCTCACGGCCGGTCGACCAAGAATTTGGCCGACAGTATCTGTATGTCGATCATAGCGCCCTGCAGCATGAAGTCTTGCCATAGTCTGAATGTGCCGGTAAACATGTCCAGGCATCTCACTCTTCTTGAGGGTTTCATCTTCCCAAGTCTCAAATGGGATGTTCACGTAGTGAACGGAGCGTCCCAAAGCAGCAGAATACTCCTCTGCAAGGCTGTTCATGTCAACAGAGTGAGGACCAGTGATCTCCAAGGTTCGTCCCACATATGCAAGCGGGTCGAGTAACACTTTAACGGCTACTTCCGCAACATCATTGGCAGATATTGGAGACGTGCGGCTTTCTCCGAAAGGTAGACGAATTGCTCCAGACTTCTCAATAGACCGGGCCGCAAATGCCCAGAAAAGAGGATTTTCGTGAAAAGCTGTCGGTCGTAGATGAGTCACAGGCACTCCTGACCAATTAAGCACTTGTTCACTCAGCCACTGCAGTCTGTGTTGAGGCGATTCGGTTACATGCATAAGGTCCATCTCGGAGAGGGTCATCTGGGACATGTTGACCAGTAGTCTGACCCCGGGGCTGGCTCGCGCGGCCGCGGCCATTACCGTGGATGCCTCAAGGTACTGTGAAGACACACTCATGCTGAAAAAAATAATTTCACACCCCTGGACAGCCGGAAATATTTCTTCCGATTTGGTGAGATCGGCGACCACAATCTCTGCGCCGAGTTTTTGAAGTCGCGCAACCCGTTCGTCATGACGACGAACCAGCGCACGAACGGGTATTCCAGATGATCTCAGTAGTTCGGCAACACGGCCTGCCACTCCTCCAACTTGGCCTGCAGCGCCAGTCACCAGCACGGGCGCTATATGTTCTGGCATGATAGCAGTTTGTATAATGAATAGGTTAAAAGCTGCAGACTTTATGAACCTTTTCGGGTAGAAAGAACAAAAAAAGGTAGGGTAGCAAGTTCTCCAAATTCAACTCTAAGCCCACCAGGCGAGGTTATATCTTAGCGCAGCCATTACTTGGAGGAAGTACATCTGTATGTTTATTCATCAGACCGATTGGTTGATTATTCATCCTTGTCCGGTGAAGAGACAACGAAGGAGAGAATAAAATTTACACCACTTTCGATTAGTCAACCTTGTTGAGGATCGACAATTAGCCCCTTGCGTGAAATGTCGATCGGAAATAATTGGGAAGTTGACTGAAACCGCTATCATGATGCCCTCCCGGCACTGGGTCGAGTCGCGAAAATATGAATGTATATCAGGGGACCAAAAACAAACTATTTGTTGCCGATATTTCCACAATATTTTATATCATTTGAACAAGTTTTTACAACTTCATTGCATCTCAGCTTCTCATGTTTCGAAAAGTTACCAATGGATCAAGAGTTGAACGCATTGGACCTGGGGATTTCCCGGTTTCTGGAACACAATTTCGCTCTCGTGTGGAAGATTAGAATCGACCTAGAACAATTCCAAGCAGCTGCGGAAACTCTACTTCTCCAATGGCCTGCTTTAGGCGCCAGATTGAATTTTCTGGTGCGGATGGCCCCTTGTGATTTAACTATGCATTTGAGTCTAAGTTAACGAGTCCTCAGCGCACATCGCTACTGCCTACTGATCGTAAAGACCACACACGTGATGTATGGAAAGGCAAGACGAGTGACCAACGGATAGATGAAATGGCAAAGCTTCCACATCAGGATGAAGGTGTTCAGCTCTTTGATCCTACCTCCCTGGAGCATTTGGTTGATTTCGGATACGGGCTCGGTTGGCACTTGCGTCAGAACATTCTCGCTATCAGAACTGTTGTCTTGCAAGATGCATGTGTCATAGGATTCAAGCTTCAGCATTCTTTTGGGGACGCAAATGGTATCGTTCTCTTTGATGGGATATTTTCCGAGTCGTGCTAACCAATAATGCTTTACACTTAGCAATGATGAAACTAGCAAAGGCGTATTGTGCCTTAGTGGACAAGGCATCTGTTGATCCGGCGTCGTTCGTTCGGCCACCGTTAAAGGTGAAACCAGGGTTTCGGCTTGAAGGCGAGGGCCAGGGCGAGGCCACCTCTGTGCATCCAATCGCAGAGCTGCACGCCGAATCAAGTGCTACAGGCTGGTCCTCAGTTTTGAAGAGCTCTTGGAGACAAAAAAAAAGAGTTTTTACGAATAGCTCATCTCGCCGAATTGCAAAGACGCTCTTCATTCCCCGAAGACAAATCAACAAATGGACCAACGAGTCCCAGGAACAAAATGCCCATGTTACCGAACACGATCTGATCTTATCCTTTCTGTATCGACACTTTGCAAAAGACGATGCCCGCTCACCGAACTTTGGTATTACCATGAATGTCCAGCGTCAGCTCCAGAATGATGCAGAGTTCGGTAACCCATGGATCCTTATGCCAGTACCGCCTTATTCTGGCCCAATTGAAGCAGTTAACACAAGAGAATGGCTGAGCGGCGTGGCTTGTCATATTCGTCATACAATCAATTCGGCCAGGGATCCAGTGTGTGTCAGCCAAATCATTGGCCAACATACCTTTCTGAATGGCAAGCCTATGATCCCTAGGCATTTCGCGGCGAGAGATGCTCATTTTATAGTTACGTCTTGGGCGGGTCATCCCGTTTATGAATACGAGCTGGGCACGAAAACACCGGTCGCCGTGCATGGGAACGTGGCGTTCTGTGGCTACTTGAGGAAGACAGGCATGATTATGGATGACTTGCTGGTTGTGTGGAGAAGCAAAGATGGATACTGGATTCATGGATGTCTCGAAAATGGCTTGTGGGAGCAAATGGCGCAGAGTTTAAAGTAACAGGCGTTAGCGTTCGTAATGGTGAGCTACCTAGCTCATAGGTCAAACTCGACGCTCAACCGTCGTCTGGAGGGTATGTTAGCCTAGAGATATATATAGCTTACTCAACTAGGAGCAGCTCCCGGCTATCACAATACGGCGGGCTCTAGTCGGGCCATCCTGGTATTTGCCATGTGTTTTGATCAACATTATTCAATTTTCCAAAAAGGTTTGGCGCGTGCAAATCCTCAGATATGACTGGGGCTTCTTAAAGCGATGCTTGGCGTCGGATTTGGCACGAAATATGCAGACAAGGTCACAATAACCTTTATGAAGATCACGGCCACCCCATCACACATGGCGTCATATGCCCCCTTTTCATCAGATAGAAATTCATATATTCAGTCTATATCTTGCGGTCTCATAGGTGATAGGGAGCTTTCAAGGCTCATTTGGGAACAATGTGTAGTTGACTATATTACTGTAAGCTTTCAGCAACAAGATAGTAAGGCAGATCTGCTGTGACTCAATTACTTTATCGGCCATCTTGGAGACCGTTAGTGGCCGGCAAAAATACATTTTTGTAGGGGGTTTGGGATAATTGTATTCGCACTCGCAGGACCAAGATTCGTACGAAGAGAGATCTGGGACGATAAACGAATTCGATTTCCTTGCTGTACTCTGAAAGCATAGTCTCCAGCTGCTCAGGAGGCTTACAAGGCAAATTCATCGCTGGTAACCGGCTTTTAGAGCTTCCACTGCAGTGGCGCTTCTGATAAAGCCAGAGGCTCCGGTGAAAAACTCCCATCTACTAAAAACATAATATACTTATATATTCTAGTATTTATCTTGTTTACAGGTCTATATGGTAGGCCAGCCTACCCGCAGGCCTTAGTTCTAGGCCTAAGCCTATAGACTAGGCTATCTAGCCTACTAAATTAGCGGCCTGGATAGGCCCGGGCCCAAAAGCCCACAGGCTTTGGCAAGGTCTATAGTAGAGTATTAATATAATAAGAAACAGTAGTTTTGAGCTAAGTAAGTATATAAAAGTAAGATTATATAGAAGTCTAAGTAATCCGATAAGAAAGCTTATAGTCTATATATAAATAGTTTATAGGTATAAGGTATAATAATAATAGTAGTATATATTAGAGAGAGAGTTAACTATAGAGAAGAGGTACTAGTAGAGTATAATAATAAGTCATCCACATACAATATTTTTAACCTAGCTTGTTTATGCTATGGCTCTTGTTATTCTTCCTAGAAACACTTCGATAAATTTTGAGTTTCAGGTATAGGAGTTGCTGCCTAATTTAGCCGTATGAAAATTCAGAAAATGAGACTCTATCATCCTGGCCATTATATTGACCGTGCTATAAATTATTTAATGTTTACTAAGTTGTCAGGCTAGAGACCTGTGGCTAGGCAAGGGTATCAGACGGTAGAGATCAGATTGGGCAGTTGATACACAGACTGATTGTTGAAGAGATCAAGAATCCTAATTGCTCGTGGGGTCTAATAATACTAGGGCTCGGATAGATAGAGATACGCGAGCGATTCGAAGGGGATTCGGCCTTGGATCGACATCGAATGCCTGAGGTTCTGTATACTCCGAATCCCGTGACAAATTATTACAACACTATAGCTAGGCCTTACTCAAAAGTAGCAAGCCTCCTTTCTCTCAAAGCTTTCATGGTACAGACATTCAATTATCAAATTCTTAGGTTTCTCGTCAAGTTTCACTCAAAAATTGTCTACCTGCCTCTTTATGTGTACCACTCCATCAACTATGAATAGAATAGGAATCAATCATCATGCAATATCAATATCCTCTTTTCTCGTTTCCGAAAGGTCAAGTTTGAAACATAGCAAGGGTAGGTATGTTGGCCCCAAGATAAGTCGCAGGAGCGAGGCAAAGGAAAAATTTGTTCAATGTGTATTTCCATTCATGTACAGTTTAGAAACAAGGGCGAGTTCAACAGTGGCTTCAGCATGCGCAATGTTGCTGTCGATGACAAGCACTGTACTATCTTCCTGGCTCACCAACATGCCAAATTCTGTGCAGCCAAGAATGCCCCTCAGGTAATCAAATCGGCAATGGCGGCTCTGAATTGTCGCGTGTTTCGGGCAGGAAAACTTTCTTCGTAAGCTCTTGGTATAGTGCGTTGTGGACATTTGATTGGTGGTCTCCCTCAGCAATCAGCACCTTCAGACCCTTGAGTCGCCCGACACAGTAAGTTCCAGTCATTGTATAGCGGCTACCAAGAAGCCCAACAGTGGTGACACCCTTCTCTACTGCCTTCTGCGCAGCGGCATCTACAATATGAAGCATTGGTCTGAATTCTTCATAATGTGTGCATCCGCCGTGTGGACGGTGTTGCATGCTAGAAGAAAAAAGTCCGCGCCAGCTTTCTTAAGTTTGTTGGCCTCTCCAGCAAGCAGTCTTCCGACTTCATCCCAGTTGCCATCTGTTTGCGCTTGTTCGATAAGTGCGAAGTCCGTTTGGGTGAGAATCAGGTTTGGTGTGTGCAGTCCGCTGGTTTGGGTCCGCTTCCTGAAATATTCGTTGATAGTCTTGTAGTAGACCAAGGAGCTTGGCCACGCAATGCCACCAACAATGCCGATTGTCTTCATCTTTAAATTGATGTGGTTCGTCAGAGCACGATGTCTGATTTCAGTCCGAGACTTACTGAACGGTAGGGGGCTGCGGCGGAGGAAGAGATTGGTCGCGGAAACCACAGTTATTGTTTGATGACCTGAGGTACTGAGATAAGGTTCGGGCTCTTCGTTGGAGGCCGGTATTTTATCTCAATAAATATCGCTCGTGTATATCCACCCGCGGTCATTATGTACCGCTAGCCCCCGTAGAGATGCTGTGATTAGGTGGCAGCGAGTGGTTCGGTGATATCTCCGAGTGGCAATCGCATGTCCGAGCTTAGATGTCCGAAGCAAACAACCACGCCCCGAAGCCTAACTTGGCGCCGCAGTACCAGTAATCCAATACCTTCGGATATTCTCGACCGTCGGTTTCCAATATCCATACTCTAAATGCATCTGGAGATTTCATCAGCCAAGGAAATTAATGGTCGAGCTCCAAAAGGCTGTCAAAACTCCGTTATAAACGCGTAAGAGATGGTATGAAGTATATTTTATCCTTTCCAACCCCGATACTTTGACTTTTCAAATGCCATACTTAGTATCATGTGCGATGGCAGTGATATCCTTCCCTAGATACTCTTATATTCCAAGGGCCTTCCTAATCTAATCAAAATGAGAGCTTTCAGTAGATTGGTGCAAATTTTGACAGGCAATTTGGTTTATGTGATATTTTCTTGGAAATGATACTATTATTCTTGGTTATTGAGCATGCCAAAGCTATGTGAGAGATGCTACTAGATCCAGAGTGTTGGATATTCAGGCAAGACTTGTTTAAACCGCCGAGGGCATAATTTTTAGTTCCTCCCAGCATTTCGCAAGACTTTCCCTTTGCATCTTTTCGTAAAGCTGGAACTCATTTTGAACGGGGCACCCAAGTCCTCGTTCGAAGGCGTCTCTATCCGCATTGCCGCTATTCTGGCTCTTAGCGCACGCCGAGCCGATATTTGAGCGGAAAATTCCAGCCGCACTGATAGGCAAGAAATCTTCGTAAGTGATGGGCTCAATTTCGATAATGCCCGTTTGGATAAGAGTATCGATATCACCTTTAGTGCCGGTAGGAGTATGAGACTTGGCAACACGATAGTGGAAGTAAGCTAGTCCCTCGCGACAAAGGGTTTCTAAATCATCCGGGAATTCGGAGAATTCTTGGCGTAGGAGCTTGCTACCAATTTCAGGAGTGGTCTTCTCTTGAGATGACACATCGCCAAGCCTCTTGTTGAAACGTTCCATCAACTGGTCGTAAAGGCGACGACCCTTTGGCGTCAATGCCATTCCTCTTTGCTCAATTTCTCCAAACCGGGCCTTGTGCTTTCCGTCGGTCTCGCTTCCATCAGAAAAGTTGATACTTTCTTCCAGGGCTAGGAAACTGGTCTGACGGAGAAGTATTGGCCATTTCATTAACGGAGGTCCTTCAATGTTGTCTTTGGGGCAGAGTCCATGTCGTCGCATTTCGGCTTGGGCAGCCTCTATATCCCTGACACGAGGAGTCAAATGGTTGATATGTGGACCGCGGAAGCAAACGATGTCTGCAACCAGTGGGTGGGCGTCTTGAAAAGTCTGGTAGGTGTCGCTGTCCACTGCCGTTGACTCGTGCCAACGGAAAGTTTCAAGTGCCTCTTGAAGCAGTTGCTCGGCTTTTTCGCTTGAGTAGCTATCCTTGAGTTCTAACTCTTTGATTAAGTCCAAGCAGCGCGATGTGAAGATTTGGCGGTCATTAAGAATGTCCTCGGCACGAGAACGAATCGCCCCATCGGCGATCATGTCCATGCGCAACAATGATGTGAAGACCCGAAAAGGGTTTTTGGTGAGACTCATTGGTGAGACAGGTCGAAAGCAGGTTGCGTGTACTGGAATCCCGGCGGTTGTCAGATCATAGTATCCAACGGGCTGCATCCCCATCAGCGCGAAAAGCCGGCGCATGGTAGCGAGTTCTTCGGGTTTACCCAAACGAATCGCACCATGACGCTCGACCTCAATGCGTCGCTGAACTGGGTCACTGATTTCTTTGGAATCGCGATTGCGATTGTTGATATCAGATACAAGATCCAAGAGTGTACCGTATTGTGGAACTTCATTTCGATACATGTTTGAAAGCGCGGAGGCAAAGTTCGCCCTCAGGTCATCTTTTGAGACGGACATGGTGGCGATATGCGATATGGAGAGATGAAATGGGTAATTAGAAGGAGCGAAAAGACACAAGTGAGGAGAAAATCGGAAAGTGAGACAGGGCGTTACTTTTATCCTTCGAGAAAGGCACCGAACCGTAGCATGCTCCAACATATAGGCCAGGTGGATTTTTTTTCGGACATTCAAAGAACCGATCTCGGATATGCAAGGCCTACAGCGAACGACACCCCCGCTCTACTTCCATTTCGTCCACAACCTTACTTATCCTCATTTTTGTTTAAACTCTTTGGTCAGTAGGTTTATCACTATCCGCCAAACATTCCAAAAATAGAGTTATCATCCCAAATCATGTCATCGGGGATACTGCCTAACAAAGAGGCATCCCATTGATCAAACTCAAGCTGGTGTTCAATGTCAAAGCCAAGAGAGTCGTGTGCAGTAACTAAAATTAATTATCAGTCTTCTCTTCTCCCCATTCAGGGCAAAAAAGGGGAAAACAAAGCTGCTTACCGGTAGGCGTGGGCCAGCTCGTAGGCGGTCTCTCTGCTTCGGTGTTATTTCGTACGCTCTCAAGCCGTCGCATGAGGGATTTGAGGAGCTTCAGCGGTCTTTGCAAGCCATAACAACATCCTTTCTGATACTGCAAAAGTGCAGACCAGAAAAATCGAATACATTCGACATATTCTGCGTTGTCTTGGTTGGTATGTTGGAGCATGACGAGGGCTGCGCAGTAGGTAGCATAGGATATGCCATACTGTGCGCGTCTGAGAGTGAATGCTTCCTTATAGGCTTCCACAAGCTTCCAGATATTGAGCGCCGCCTGGATGCATTTTTCTCGAGAAGCTTCAATTAGCTCGAAGTGTACAATGAAATTGAAGTGGCCACGGTTGAGAAACGTCTGTTCGGACAAAATGACTAACGTCCAGTAAAGAGCGCTAGGGTACAGATAAATTTTAATGGCAACCTTGAGAACAGCTTTTGGGAATGCTTACTGTGGAGTAATTTGGTGAGGTGGGGGTGTGACATCCACACTTGGGTCAAATCGAATGCAAGAAGGAAGATTTGCCCGCCAAACCCTGAGTTTCTCTGTGATTTCGTGACGAGTCTCGGAGATAGCCAACTCTGAGCTTGCTGAGCTCCTCACGGAATAAAAAGACTCTATTATGTGAGCTGCAATTTTGCAGAGTTGCAGCAAGGAGTGAAACGTGGTGATGGCATGAGATGGCCGGCCTTGGTAGGATTGGACAGGAGAATCAACAGGTTGTGAGGCGGTATCAGCATACGGTTTCCACTCTTCCATCTCCTCGAAAGAGTCTAGGTAAACTTCCGATGCAGTCCCATTGGATTCGTGCATAGTAAATGCTCGACCAAGAAACAGAGACTGAAGTTTATCACCGACAAATGCTGCCCAGTAAATCCTCTTCTTCATCTCTTGCTCAATAGCTGTGGATCTTGAAGAGGCTGAGCTCTCTAGGTGACAGCCAAGGTCAATAACCATCTGGTATCCCATCCCAGACAGCGCCCATCCGGCACTTTGGTAGCCATAGGGGACCAGACATGCCCCACATGTTAATAAAGCCACGACCGTCGGGATTGTGGGGTTATCGAGGTAGTTAGGCAATAGAGATTTGAAGCGCTCATAAAAAAGCAGCCCCTTGGCATTTGACGTTTGATGGTTAAAGAAGGAGGATGTCCGATCACTGTATAGGCTACTTTGCAAATAAATTGCATTCAAGAGTAGCTTGTTCATATATGGGCCATTGTTGACAAGGCTGTCCATTATGGCAGGGCGATAGGTGAGCAGGTATGAGAGGTGTTGGCGGTTCCAATGCAATCCGAAGAGATGCATTGCCAAATCCATGGGAACGCCATCAAAATCAATACGAGATCCGAAGCTTAGTGTCAATTTCAAGCTAAGCTCCTCCTGCCGGCGGATCGCTGCGTTCGAAATCAGTTGATCCCGAACTATTTCCACTGGTAAAAATGGTGCCTCGGCATCCCGATTTTTTCGATTCGCTAGAGGTGTATCCGATGACTGGTCATGAAGTAAGCTTGTCGCACCATATACCTGAGGTCCATCCTCTGGCAAATCAATTCGTGGGGAATGGGCCGCCTCAAGCCTTTGTTGTCCTCTTAAGTACGAGAAAGGGGTCCCGTTGGTCCTAGCCTGATGGTTTTCTCCTTCTACAGACCCTTGTGTCCCTTGATGCTGTGATACATGGTGTTTGGCACGCTGTTGCGCAGTATCAGACTGGGTCAGGGAGGCCAGGGTGGGCACTGGGGTCACCGGGGCTGGCTGTGATACTCCAAGACCTCGACTGTCGGCCGTGTGGAGACTACCATCCGAGGGCCTTGCGGGGGCTGACTGCTCTGTAAGCTCACCCAGCCTCTCTTGAAGTTCATCAATATGTTGTTTGAGAGCTCTCACGTCCGCCTTCTTAGCACGAACGACCGCTCTTCGAGTATCTTGTGGGTACACGCAATCGATGTTTCTTAATTGACACGCCCCGCATTGCGGATGCTGTCCATTACATTTCACCTAAGCCTAATATGAGCTAATTTCCTAATGTTTTCCAAAAAGGGAAATGGGTCATCATCATTAGGATAACAGCAGGGGGGCAATAAAAAGAAGTGGACGGGGCGACAGGGGTAGACGGAGACACATGATATGAGCGAGGTTCAGAACTATTTGAAACACAAGGTTAAGTGGAAAACCTTAGTAGTACCTTACCTTTCTCTGTCGACAAGTCTTGCATGTCCGACAATTGATAGGTGTCGGTGTCGCGGCTGTTGGTGACCGCAGCGGACGACCTGGCGACTGCGCGAGTGGAAGTCCGCATGTAGGGTCCGTGTGGGACATGATGCAGCTGCAGCTACAACAGCCGCGGTGCGCCCAGTAACCCTGCGGATTCCCCAATGCAGGTCGACCTGCGATGGCTCGGACTTTGCACTTCGAGCGTGATTTAGTAGGGTGAATCTGCAAAGCCGAGCATGTCCGAAGAACAACTACCAATCAGGTGACGCGGCCGGCGATCAGGTGACCGCCGCAGGAGTTACTACTAAGCGACAGTTTTGACAGTTATGTCGCTAAGTCGGTGATTGCAAGTCATAAACAAATTATATAGTAGAGTTATGTCAATGGTACACTCTCGCCTTGAAAGAAATCCGAGTTTCTGTGAAGGCTGCGGTCAACGGGCAGGATCCCGGGGTCACAGCTTGAATATTATGCAAGATATTCCGCCTAAATTTCTAACATTTTCCATGGATACTTATATGGTAACAATCTATCTAGGTAACATATTTTGTGATAGCAATTGAGTTCTTTATTCATAAGTCTATAATTATGCATGTATCTCTAACCAACTCATCATCGAGCCTGTGAATTTAAGCCGTCACTTCTTAAAAGCCTTAGGCTCAGGGAGAGCCTGCGGGGTATCATCACGCTTTGAAGAGCGAATCAAATGATCAAAAGAAGCCGAACCGCCAACACGGGGCGTAAAGGGCTCGAAATCCCAAAGATAACCGAGAGTCCTGAGAATTGACGAAGCAGAGTACGACACAGTCTTGCCGTCAGAGTTAGTTCCCTTCTGCTCAACAAGGCCCTTTCCAACCCAAGGAGAAATAAGGATAGTAGGAATACGTCCACCGAGTCGGTTGAACTCGAACTCATACTTCGAGCCGTCCGGCGCGGTCTCGGTGTAGGTAAGATTATCCGGGCGCGGGGCCAGAGGAGGCGGGACGTGGTCGTGGAAACCGCCAGTCTCGTCAAAGGTCAGGATGAAAAGGGTTTCATTCCACTGGGGGCTGGCGCGAAGGGCGTCGTAGACGTCTTTGATGAACTTTTCGCCGTCGGAGATTAGGCCTGTTGGGTGCATGGAGTTGGTGCCGGTGCCACAGCAGGATGGGTCGAGGAAGCTGAACTCGGGGAGAGTGCCGGCTGCGGCGTCAGAGTAGAAGTCCTTCATTGGGACGGCGAGCTTGTCGTTGCCGCTGGTGAAGGGCCAGTCGAAGAACCATAGGTCGACCATGCCGGTGTCGGCGTCTGTGTAGTAGTTCTTCCAGGTGTGGTCTGTTTCGGAGAGTTGTTGGAAAATAGTGCGCTGGGTCAGACTGTGGGTGTCGGCATCAAACCCTTCATCGTTTGTGCCGTGACCAGCTGATGTTCCTGAGAGAACATAGGCGCGGTTGGGGTTGGTGGGCTAGAGTGTGTAAGTTAATATCCTACATATCTATTCGCGCTTCAGAGAAGATATAAGACTTACACCAGGGTGGTCCGAGTGCCAGTGGTTGAAGGTGAGGTAGTTCTGGACCAGGCTTGTCAAGACTGGTACCTCATCTTCGGTGTAGTAGTTGAGAACCTGCTTGGCAAGGTCTTTATTGGCGAGGTCGCCGGCATGGCTGCGCAGCTGCTCGTGCACAAAGCCTTTCTGACCAGGGATCAGCTTGCCACTAGCGATGTCTGCGTTGTTAGGGCTGAAAGTGCCATAGAATTCAATGTTGTTGCCGGTGACCGAGTGATCAGGGTCGTCGAGAATGGAATCGAAGTCCTTAGCGGCGCTGCAAACCTGACCCTGAGAGGCGTCGGTCAAGTTATAAGGGTTGCAGAAGGGACCATTGTTGATGGGGTTCTCAAGTCCTTTGATAGTCTGGCCACCGAGCAAGTTATCCAGGGAGCGGTTCTCCAGCTCCAGAACAACAACATTCTTGATAACGTTCTTCAAGTTCTTGATGGAGCTTTGTGAATGCGCATTGGAGCGACCACCCTTGGGCACCGCAGCAGCAGCGGACGCAAAGGCCAGTAGACCGACAAGAGCACTGGGATGCATGATGAGATCCTGGTATGAGAAGATGTGCGTTTGAAAGAAGAGATTGTTTCGAATATCCTCCGACTTTTATACTTATCACGGACGGAACCCATGTGCAACGCCGGCCTTCGCTCCGATGGAGCCAGTGCCTGTTCGCATCCCACGTGTAGCTTCTCTGATCATCGTGTCGCTCGATCGCGGTGTAGGCCAGCTCCGACCCTCCTGCGTGCTGCGGGGTAGGCAGGCATGAAAGCTCCGATAAAGTATCCATTAAGGATGGGTCAGGTGGAAATACAGACCACCCGATTGGGTCACGCATATTCATGCCATGGAGAGGATGGCGCGATTCGCGTAGATTGACAGGTACCCTGGCGTGCCGAAGGCACAAGGTACACGCGGTGACCGGTTGGACGTGAAAGGATGCGAAGGGACGGTCCAAACAGAGGCACTAGAACAAAGTCCTGCACGCTAAGGTGGGCCGTGATGATCGAAAGTAGAATGATCGACGACTCAAATCAGCGACCGCATGGCCTGCACGCGCAGGGCTATAGCGGGTCAAGTGGTGGTTTTTGTCTCCGCACTAGTGTTGCGCTGGGGCTTTCCATGGTGTCTTCACGATGTGTTCTTTACCGTGATTAAGTTTTTTGTCGGAGTAAAGCGCACGCAATTTTAAGTGCGGATGATCATGTAACGATAACTTCGCTTGGAGATGAGGGAAGTGGAAGTGGGAAGTGGATGAGTAGAAGTGGAAGAAGAAGAGAAGTGGAAGACAAGAAGTGATCGGCACGCGTGGCTGGACCTGCGGGCGTGATTGGCGGGTGTGGCTGGAGGGCTTAACTGGCTTTAACTGGCTTTAGTTAAGTACAGTAGTACGGAGTATGGAGTACGGCAGTACTTGGGTAGTATCGCCAAGTAACTGGTATTTCTTTCACTTAATAGATCATTTTCTAAATAAAAAAATGGAAATAAATAAAACGCTCATTCATCATGGTCTCATCAAGCATCAATCAAAAACACAAAGCCACCAGCCGAATCCAGATCCATATCCGCGCCAGAAAGACTTTTCCCGAAAATTAAAATGGAGAAAAAAAGGAAAATAGAGAATTGGTAAGATAAGAAGACACCTTCACCCCCAGTGGAGAATATCTCCTACATAGTAACATCAGATTCAAATCCATAATGACCAACTGAAGAACCAAGAGAGTCCCACGGAACAGAAGTAGGAGCAAGCCAGTTCTGTGGGTGTAGATGGACTCCAAAGCTTGATTGCATGGTCGGATCGCTGCAGGTGGAAGAAACAGTCGGGACAGGAGAGAGGGATTGTGAGTGAGAGAAGGCATAGTTGTCAGGAATTGCGACGGATGAAAGGGATGGTGGGAGAGTAGTAAACATTTGAGGGTGATGGATGGGTGTCTGAGATTGAATAGGAGTCTGAGTCTGAGCCCGGGCTTCAGTTTGGGCTTGCTGTTTCTGAAGTTGGGTATATTGCGTTGATGCAACCTCACTATAAATCATTAGCAACCAGTTCATACCAAGTGAAATAGGAAAGTGAGAGAGTAGGAAAGTGAGAGAGGAGAAAACATACATAATCTGGCGTACGACGGGAACCGCCTTGCTGCAAAAGATACTTCTCACAGACAACGAAGCAAATAGATCGAGAGCTTTGCTGAGAGTTTCCTTCGTCTCGTCGAATTCAGACGAGCTTGCCGGGTTCATGAGGCCAATGGCTAGAACCACGGCGGCATGGAATGCATGAAAACTGCCCAGCCCGCTTGTGTACCATTTATAAGGCGCTGCAAACTGTGGAGATTCCAATAGAGTCTGGAAATTAGATAGTGACCTCTTAGCCATGGACATACATTTCCCCCGCGCGGTAATTGTTTCGGTCGTGACTTCGCCTTGCAAGAAGCGGCAAAGCTTAGGCCGGAGAAGGAGTAGGAAGAGTTGGTCGATGTGGCTGTGAAGGATGCGGAGGTTTGCTTGGTGGTGAACTGGAAGCGACTCTTGACTACCGTTGCTATCTTGGTAGCGTGTGTCGCAGATTTCACGGACGGAGTAGAGCTCGGCTTCGAGCTGGGAGGAGCTAAATCTTGATTGCGGGTAGGTGAAGATGGTTTCGCAGATTCTGTTGGAGATTTTGTAAAGACGGGTAGAGATGAGGAGGTAGGTCATTTGAGTTGGGCGTGTGTGAGAGGGTGATGAAGTTGATGAGAGACCGGAGCCTGTGAGGAGGTCGACGTCGTCGACATCAATGGGCATCTTCACATCTTGGGGTAGCATCGACTGATCCAGGCTCCCGAAGGAGGAATTTTGAATGGTGTATAGCATCATCATTCCGGCCCAGGCTCGTCGTCGTTCTTCTCGCTCTATAGGACCCAGTGGGAATCTCTCCGGATCAATATGACATCCCATGGAAATCGCGACGTGGTGGGTAAAGCCCAATAGTGTCCAGAAGGGCAGACCACGGTGGAGACGTGCATAGCTGATCAGAACCAACGCTTGGAGAGAGTTGATCGAGTGACGAGTCATAACCCCATCAGCAGCCAGGCATCTCAATGCAGCAGAGCGATAGCGTGCTGAAAGCACTTTGATATTCCGACTGACCGTCCTCTCACGGCCAAGATCAGATAGAAGAGGATCATCGTCCTCCAATGCGCTAACGGCAATAGCGAGCATCGCAAACATCAGGGCCAGCCATGACGTCGAAACACTTCCTGGGTCATGGTAAAATTGCTGATACTCCGCCTCAAACGTCAAGTCATGAAGAATATGAAAGACCTAGTCAATTCCAGAGTTAGCGATGAACTTTCCATTTACACTTTATTCACCACTAGTTATTTCCTTACCGGTGAGAAAACACGGAAATAAACTTCTTTCAAATTATCACAATACCGACTTGGCGGAAGAAGAGCCAAAAGTTCCGCACGCGAGATACTCCCATTCTTCGCCAGCGGTATCTGCAGGTCGTCATCGTCCGCGATATCCGCCTCGGAACTCCGCAAACACTCCGCCGCGGGGCTTTTCGCAACAACAGATTCCCACTGCGAAGCAAGTGGGACATACCGCACATGACCAGAAGGCGAGGTCTGCAGAGTTCCAATATTCCCGGGCATGGGACTACCCCACGCTTCGAAGGCACCGACATCAGACTCGGAAAATGACCCCGTGACACTGGCGGCACCACCACCTAGCGGGGAAGTGGCGCCACCCGTGGGCGTTCCAGCTTGTGAGCTGACCTGTTTTTGAAGCATGCCTTCTAGGTTTCTGATGCGGGCTAATAGTTCGTTCTGAACTGTTTGGTCGGTGGTGGATGATTGCTCTGTTGATAGTCGGGGTTGGCCGAGATAGATGCAGTCCTCGGCGCCGAGACCTCTTCGCACACAGGTTTGGCAGGGTCGTCCATCGCGAGAACAGCGGATCTTCCGCGTTCTGCACGCTTGACAACTGATGGGGAGACGTTTCCCGGTGGAGCGGGATGATGAAGACATTGGAGCTTAGACGTTGATGTGGTTCGTAAATAGGATGATGACCGAATTCGTGGATCAAGCACCGACAACGACCCAGTGGAAGGAGATTTCTTCCGCACTGGACCAAGATCTCTGTGAAGAGCAAAATGCTTTTTTACTCAAGTGGGCATGGCACAATGTCACGGGCTTCAGACGGAGATGAACGTGGCGATGGGGCGTTTGGGTGGACCAGGGTCTTGATTTGACAGTTCTGGTTTCTCGCTTCTCCGTTCCAGAAAGATGGGCCCATAGATCTCTGAAAAATGGATCACTGTAAAAAGAGGATGACGATGGACCAAGATGATATAGAAACCCACTTTCCAGATGAGCGGGGTGGAAAATCGAGATCTTTAAAGAACACAGAATGGGAAAGGCGATGCCTCATTTGTATAAACCCTCTTAACCCAATCCACACTCGCGGTCAAGTTAAATGAGAGAAGGCAACCCTTTGAGCATGGCGAGTGTTTAGCCGGACGAGCTGAAGCGCCGCCGCCCCTTTCTTCAGATCCGAAAGTAGCTAAAATGGACCGGAAGAGTGACAGCATTCCTCAATGAAACTAGGAGAACTCGCAATAGCGCGGAACGCCCGAAGAGTGGGGCTCATCGAAGGCTTCTAGAAGACCCATCGGATGGGGTCGGTGGATCAAGGTTTTTTTTCATTATTTTATTTTATTTGTTTTTTTGTGGTGCTTGGGTGCAGGGGGGTAGTATGGGGATAGCAGGTGGCATGGCATGCTTCCATGCTTCCAGTTGCCGAAGAACCAACCGAGACATCAAAATTGTAAACTTGTAGAGTGCGGTCGTGTCACCTTGCATAGGATCGTCATCACCCCTTGGTCCGATGCTGTCGATGCAGGGAGTCGCTCGGGCCTGTATTCGGATGGCCGGGGGTCAAGGTCGGCTTGGAGAAGGCTGCAGGAGACCGAAAGACACGCCAAGACGGCACAATACGCGTTGTTGTGCTTATGCCGTGATGACTACGGACGATTATTATTGTTGTTTTGTTCAATGATTGGGGGTTGATGCGCGAAGGTTTGCCACCGCGGTCCAAGCGTCGATCATACTAGTTTGTGATTCACTGCGTTACGATGGCAGTTGGAGACACGCTAAACTTGATAGAGATGGCATGCGCCTCCATGAGCCACATTCCTGCACTCGTACGGAGTCGTTGAGCCATAATTAAGCATGTCACTCGAGGCAGCCCTGATTCCTGTTGAAAACTCTGACACTTACCAGTCCCCCGGAGACGTCACCTTCCCCTTGGGGATTTGAAACCATACTGCTGGTTCAGGCTGGGGCTGAGGCTGGCACTACTGGGGCTGGAGCTATCGAGAGTGATCCAACGGTAGCCCTACACCAAGTCTCTGTACGGAGTACGGGTACCTGGACAGAGTAACCATCGGTGTATGAATCAGCGTAGCTACACCGTACTGTAGTTGTGTAGAAGTACATGGTTACGTAGGTGGATGAAAACAGACTACCCGATTGGGTCTCCCGCGGGCGGTGATGTTGGAGTTGTACTCCGTGTACATTTACATTTCCATAACTACCGTAAATACCTCTTCATCTCATGACTCGGACTTTTTAGAATTCTTCTTTTTGTCATGGAAGAAACGAAGATCTTCCATTGCGGATCAATAGACGGCAGTTAGACTCTTTGTCCATTTCCGATCAGCAAGTGATTCCCCATCGCACACATGGTGTCCCCCGGAATGTGTGCGAACTATCGACGTTAGCGAGGGCTCGGGCCTCGTGTTCCTGGCGATAAAGTTTGAAGGGGGATGAGCGCAGAGCCGACGGTTTGCCGACGTCTGACATTTAGGACAAGAATTCTCTATGAAAAATACTAATTCCAGTTTTATTGGGTTACGTTGTCCCTACATAAATCCACAAGAGAGAGTATGTACCACTCTGTACTACTCCGGGCACCACCCAGAATGTACTAGAGAAGACGGGGAAGAGATTGACAGTGCAGTGCAGTACAGTATGAAGTCAGTCGTGGCGAATAGCGTAGCGTCCCCCGCCGATCGGACTCGTTTTCCCACTTACAGTACACGAAACTAGCGATCACCAACGTGTGGTGATAGAGTTTTTCGGAAGTATGGGCTTCTGCATCGGATGGGGGAGACAAGACTAGTTGATCGGGCAAAACACCAGGTTCCATAGCAGCCAAACAATTTAACCTTACCTAACCCATGTGGTGTCCGCGTGTTTCCATTTGGAAATTCCCCAGGCGATCGCGTTTCATGAGGATCAGAGGCCCTAGAATCAGATCTCCGATCCTCCCGAGTAAATACTGTGGGCCAGCCTCCCTTCCGAAATTCGACCTGTCCAGTCCAAGGGGCCATTCTACCTCTTCCTAAAAGAGCTACGCTCGACTTATTTCAGAGCGGCTGAAATGAAACCTGCACTGTGTTTATGGGTGTACGGAGTAGGTGTGCTTCCTTTCGTCCGTCGCCACGTACTTTGTGTATTTTACATATTCTCCTTGATGCCATGCAGTGCTCTGCATCCGAATCCTGGATCAATATTACGTTTATGTTCTTCTCAACTAGGAAGGACTCTCTTGACACATAGTTCTTGTGTTCACATTCCACATTTCTCATTGGTTTTGCTCAATAAAGTAATTTCCTACAGAGCTGCAAGTGTCCAATACTCACCACCGACATCGGTGAGGCACGCTCAGAGCTCCGCCGTCCGGGCCGACTCAACGTGTTGAGCTTCACCGACAAGCGACACTCGCTTGGGACTATCATCAGCGGCAATAACACGGTCGCCGAATGCCGCAGCGACTTCTTCGAGAGTTTTTTGTTTGGTTTCCCTGGAAAACGAAATTAGCTGGGTTGATGCCTTGGATGCCTGGGGCCAAAAGGAATCATTTTAACATACGGGAAGAAGAAGTATGCGATCACCAAGAAAAATGCCGAACAAGCCACAAAAACATAGTAATAGTTCTCATGGATATTGGCAAAAGCACTAGGTCCCGCTTCGGTGACTTGAATAAAAATTAGCAGCGGGTCTTTCATAAATGTAGACATGATCAGATCGCAAACTCACTCGCGACATTGACAATAAAGTGTGATGCAGCCGCCAACCCCATAACTTTACTTCGCAGGGCTATGGGCAAGACCTCCGCTCCATACAACCAAGTCGTACTATTAAGCATACCATCTAAGCAAGCGCCACACAGGCATGTCAGTCAATCATCCACAGCTAGCATTCCCCACCCTTCGACTGCTTCCCTTCTCAAGTGGAGCCAAAGTCAAACTCACAGTAGCACACGACAAACAGATAGATACCGAGAATGGCAAATCCCTTGCCGACGCGGTTATCCGTGTTCTGGAACACTCGCTGCATGACAGCCGCATAGATCTCGATCAGCACGATTCCGGCTAGACCCGTAATTATCATCCTGCGGTGCGTAACGTTAGCATGTGGGGAAAGGAAAAGCGAATAGAGGGAGGAAAGGGGAAAGGTTAAGCTCCAGTTAGAACGGCTCACGTACTTGCGTCGTCCCCACTGATCTGTCAGGTACTTTGTCGTTAGGGCGTTGGAGATGAAAGCGATGGTTCCATAAGCGGCGGCTAATGCGAGAATCGAGTGGGAGCCGATGCCGAGGGATTTATACAAGATTGCTGAAATTGTTAGTCAGGATCTTTACCTGCATACCCTTTTACCGGGTAAAATAGAGGTCTGGCTCACTTTGATAATACTGTACGTTGAAATGTTAGTAAGGACATGTCTGGCTGCGTACATCTCGATACTTCGATCCGACATACCTGGATAACGTTCACGCCCGTCAAACTCGTCATTGTCTGCACGGCAATAGACCTAGTGGAGTAACCTGATCAGCAATAAATCCAATCAAAACCCCCCATTGAACCCCTGATACGCCCCATGATCAAACTTCCAAAAACGGAAATAGCGCAACGCGGAGCGCGGGTGGGGGTGGGGGAATAAAGAGTTCAAAACATACACCAAAACGCGAGACCGGAACAACTTATAGATCTCTTTATAAGAAGTAATTTCCCTCTCCATCTCATACTCAATCTGAGCCTGCATAAGCGCAAACTCCTGCTGAACCTCCTGTTCCTCGAAACCACGACGAATCCGCGCAAACTCCCTCGCGGCATCCTCAACCTTCCCGCTACGAATCAGCTGCCGCGGCGAGTTTGGCATAAACGTCGACAATCCGATAAACATGATAATACCCCACGGAATCTGGATGCCGAGTGGGAGTCGCCATTGTACAGGGCCGTAGGGGGCATAACTACACGCGTACCCGACCCAGTTCGACATCATTGTACCGAAGGAGATACCGCAGCCGGATATTCCGCCGATTAGGCCTCGGACACGTGGGTCGGAGATTTCACTCAGGTAGATCGGGACTGTGGCGACCATTCCGCTGTCATCATCGTGGTGTTAGTGATCTTCAAGTCTCTGTAGTTGGCGTGGGCCTAGCTGGGCTTGGGCCTGAGCCTGGTTGTGTGCTTGTAGAGAACTTACCCCACAGCGTATCCGGCTAGAACTCGGCCGGCGAGGAACATGCCGATATTCACGGAGGCAGTTTGGATGACGGTCCCGATTGTCACGATTATGCACATCAGCTGCATGAAGCGGATACGGCCGAGTTTATCACCGATGAATGTTTGTGTTAAGGCGCCGAGGGCTTCGCCGGCGATATATACTGCGACGACCTGTCATGCTTGTTAGCTGGGCTTGACAAAGGGCCCTGGGACGGGTGTCCACGTGGGATTGAATTGGATTTGACCCACGGCACCGGTCAGCCCCTTGGAGGGATGGGCCATATAATCGATCCAGCTTTGGTGAGCGATTGCTATTCATCATTAGGATTGCTGATTAACTTTGCAGTCTCGGATCGAGGGTTCATACTCGTTGTCGCAATCCCGGTATCGAATCCCTAGTCTTTATCAGCTGATATTTCACGGCATACAAGGTGTAGCATAGCCAGTATAGCAACAGGCGATATCATAGTGAATACATACGAAGAGGAACGTGCCGATGGCAGCGAAGAACGCTACCCCGAGCGAGTACCACATCGTCATGGTGTGGGTGTTGTGCAATCAAATCGCTAGAGAGGGAGATTTGATTGAGGTCCGGGGAAGAGAGAAAAGGCGGAGGTGGAGTGTGGGGAATTCTGCATTCCAGACAGCGGCTGGCTCGACATTATCTATCACCATGACACACGGTCCTTGTCCGAAGGCCCGAGGTGGGTGACACGGTTGGTGCCAGCCATCTTTCTCGGAGGAGAGCCGAGATGGCAATGATATTCTGCCAAATGCGGGGGTGCCCTCGCTATCCGGGGAAGCGAGATACGAGCAGATCAGCTCCGGTTGGTGCTGCTCCTGAACGAGTGAAACTTTGGGTAAAGCATCCTTGAACGTGTTCTCTGGGGTATTCGGTTTTCTTGGCTTTTTATTGGGTCGATGGAGACGGTTGGTCGTAGCTTTCAGAGGGTCTCGGCGTGGGGGTGTGGACGGTGTGGAGAAGAATGGCATGACTGATGAAGTGAGTTGCCGCGTTGGGTATAGGTTACGCCCTTTGTCTTTCGCATCTCATCGCCAGGATGGGTTAGGTAGGTGATCTGGAGAAAGTCCGAGTCTTGGCTGTGGCTGAAAGAACTTGTTTATGCGACCGCTAAGGTCTTCAAATGAATATCATAAGCATCTCCGAAGAGCGCCGAGTGTATCAGGGAACTTTGATCCAGCTCCACTGTCATTGAAATGGGCTTTCTTTTCCTACTCATTTCCTTTCTTCTCAATTACACACTGCTGCTTTCGCTTTCTGTCATATCGTAAATAGCTTCTTTGTGCTCTTTTGAAAGATTTCTCAAATCCAGCACCCTGATGGTATCTTGCCTGTGATGTTCAAACCAGTTATTCCACCAAACTATCGCGAAATTGGGCAGCAACCCCGAAACCACATCGTTACAAACAGAAACCAAAGAAACTGCTCCCAGCTCTTCAAATAAGTAAGATCCTCGCGGCTGAACAAGCAATAGGCACCCCATAATATAGGTATATTATGGAGGTTGACCAGGGATCCATGCCCCTTGTCCACAATATGAAAGACACATGATATCTTGTTTAACATAAACTCTGCAAGTAGGTCAGATTCGTCTTGAGTTTCGTCAATTGGGCAGCTAGGTGACACATCCGTCGTAGCAAGTTCCCGGCATTGGCGAATCAGAGAATAGACAACGTGTAAAGAGTACGATAGCGTATGTAGGATAGCATCGTTCAGAGAGGTGAAGCGACAGGCTGTACCAAAAAGCTCGTCTGTCGAGGGTATGCATGTTTTCAATTCACCATGGGTGTATGTCGGCAACTCTTCCTCGATATTGCCGTTCGAGCTGATCTGCATTAAGAGGTCTAGGTGCTTCTTCTTTTGACTTGCCACTCTGAACTCTTAGTGTTCACCAAAATTAGTTTTCAGGACCGAAGTCATGGGTATTTCGGCACTGCAATATCTCATTACAGCACTTAGCCCATATATGTGAGCGATAGATTCGCCAATATCATATGGGCAATTATGAACCTTGAATCTCGTCAATGGTATGGTCTTTTTTGACGATATAGGTAAGCACCCTTCTACTAACCTGAACCTGCTGGAAAGTCACACAAGTGTACACAAGATCCTCAAAGTGGAGGTTATGACTATTGTAGCTCATCGCATGCGCCGGATAACTTTTACTATACTAGTCATAACTTCGGCCGGGGGCTGATCCTAGTATAAACCATAAGAACCCCCAAGATCCAACATTGAATACATAGGCATGGTTGATTGAGGCAAGCTTGAGCGCGTCACTTGCGAACAACGGAGGATCAATTACTTGGAGCATCATGAGGCTTTTCGCTTTCCGTCCCATGACACCTATGTACTAGCAAGGGTACCCGGTATAGATCTCTTAAGCTGACTCGGGCCTTGAACGGGCTTCAAAGATTGACGCAGTTTAGCAACGAGAGGTGGAACATGGCTAAATGAAAGCACTCCAGGACTCCGTCATTCCTAGGAGAGTCGGGACATTGGAAACACCTCGGCAGTCTACACCAAACACCCATCTACAGTCGAGTATGCAAACATCATATGGTAATCATTGAGTTGTTTTGAAGGTATGAAATCCTATTTCCTTTTTTCCATTGCCATCATATGTCCTCCGCAAACACAGCGAAGGATGCAATGCGAAACCCACAAGCCGAACAAGGAACTTCCACGCTTAGAAAACCAGAGCAGCACCCTTGGTCTTCTTGTCACCACTATAGAGGAAGGAATATTAGCACCAATCACACACAAAAACAATATACACTCGACCCGGTCCATTTCCAAACAAGTAATGCAGAAGGAAGAGAGAGGCCGGAGGGGTGAGAAAAAAAACGTACCCAAGCTCGAAGTGCTTGCAGCGCTTCAGGGCGAGTTGCTTCTTGGCCTTGCAAGCAGTGCACTCGAGACGCAGGACGACCTTCTTGGTGGTCTTGGCCTTCTTGTGGAAGACAGGCTTGGTCTGACCACCGTAACCACTCTGCTTTCTATCGTAACGACGCTTACCCTGGGCGAACAGGGAGGCCTGGAGGAAGAAGGAAAGAATATTAGTGGGCTGGTTCTCACGGATCACGGGGTGGAGAGTTTTTTGCTCACCTTGCCAGCCTTGTACTGGGTGACCTTGTGCTGGGTGTGCTTGTGGCACTCCTTGGACTTGCAGTAAGTCCGGCGGGTCTTAGGAATGTTGACCTAGACGTAGAGTATGAGCTTCGGGTCATGCGTGAGTGGGAGGGTTTCAGGTTGTAGTGTCTCCGAGTCTGGGTTCGAAATCGCGATCGCAGGTGGGATGTGTGATGTGTGGGATATGTGTGTGCATGCGTGTAGGTCGTGCGGGTGCGGGACAGGGTAAAGGGAAGCCAGAGCAAGAGCAAAACGAGCACCAAATTAACCATTGGTCATTCGTGGTAAGTTTGATTTCATGTCTCTGATTCCCTTTGTCCCCCAGTCAGCCGGTCGCACTTCTCCAAGTTTTTACCAGCTTGGTCTTCGCCTCGGGTCTGGATCCATCTGGTCTGGTCGATTTGAGTCGATATCGAATTGGGGTATCTTTCCCACACCGAGCGCTCTCTCAAATCATTCATTTTCTCGACGACGGTAGGAGGCTATAACGAGTTGCGAGGGTCTCGGTCCGGGGGGGTGGATTGGTGAAATTGAATTCGAGGTTGGCCGCACACATTGAACGCACACACATATTTCGAGATCCCGGGCGCACAATATCTTCACGAGGACGCAGAGGTCCCAGAGGTCCCAGGTATTTCGAACGGAGACTGGATGACACGGAAACCTGAAGGAAAGTGTCTTACCATTTTGACTGAACTTGCCGGCTTGCGTGGTGGGTGTCGTTAGTTGTCGCTGGTCGGAGAAGATCGAGCGGATAACTTGGGTTGTGGGATTCGTTTCGCTTAGGCCCTATTCGGGTACGCGCTAAGCTGTTTTGGGTGGTTCTGTTCATTGCTGAGTCATGGTCACGTGACACATCATATGCCCGCAGCGTAGTATACCGTATAGTATAGAACTACTATATTCTAATTTCGATGATCAGGATATGATTTGGTTCAAATACTAGCTGTAGTACATAGGCAGTATTTAAGATGGTATCCTGTTGTAGCATTACTTTCCAAGATTTAGGTGGTTGAGTACTTAGTCCCCCGGCCTTGAGTCCCTTCCCGATATATATCCAAGTAGTGATTACTATCTAATGCACTGCCAGTGGGTAACTCCCAAACAGTTCTTAAAATTGAATGTTTAAGTTTCAAGGGTATAACAAATACTACTAGTATATTTGGACGATTTCCAAAAAGACAGAAACCAATGGTAATACATCAAACAACTTGTAGAACAGATCTCCAACTATAGCCACCTCGGCACTCTCGGAGAATATCCTGGCTCGTACGTCAGACCCCCTGCAGTACTAAGAGCCACCAGGCATATTCTGACTTGCCTTAATTTATTATTAGTATCAAGAACAAGTTTCTCTGGTCCATTCTAGAGAAACTTGAAATACACCCGAGCACCATCATATCCAAGAGTACTAGTAGCCTCAATATCAATCAGGCAATCAGGCTTCCGCCGCCCCACCAGACCCCGCCAACGCGGCTCTCTCTTCCTCCCCAGTTCCAGTCACAGTCCACTCTTCCCACCAGCAACCGTCCTTGCCACTTCGCTCTACCTCCTAATACAAAAGTGATCTCCAATCCAAAATGCTGATCAAGTGAGCCTCCACTTTCCCCTGCTCTCACCATTGCACCATCCGATCACCACCGGCTAACACTCTCACCTCCAGAGTCCGCACCCTCACTGGCAAGGAAATCGAGCTCGACATCGAGCCCGACTACAAGGTGAGTACACGTCCGCCTGCCTTCCTACCCTCCTCGTCTACCCATCTACACGCGTACCACCTGCGACGTCCGAATCTGCACCAGAATTCCTCCACCCAAGTCCCACCACACCACCAATCAGCCTACCAGATAACTAATCCATATAAACACCAGGTTGCCCGGATAAAGGAGCGCGTTGAAGAAAAAGAGGGTATCCCCCCTGTCCAACAACGACTTATCTTTGGCGGAAAACAAATGTACGGCCCTCATCCACCCACCCACCCTCATTCCCACTTCACATTTCCTCCTCCGTTCGCGCTACAGCATAGCACCCATCCACACCAACAGAAAGACAAGAAACAAGCTAACCAATCCCCTTTCTAAACAACAGGGCAGACGACAAGACAGCATCCGAATATTCCCTAACCGGCGGCGCAACCTTGCACCTTGTTCTCGCCCTGCGTGGTGGCCTTTAAACAGACCAAGAACAAAGAGCCGGTACCTACTAGTAGAGCCTACGACACCACAGGCTGAAGGCGAAGAAGATGAAGTTGAAATTAAAGTGAAAGTGGAAGTTGCAAGCAACTTGAAGCGAGGCAGTTCCCCGAGATACGATACCAATACCGATACCATTTGTTATGTTATGTGTTCAAGTTTCCTTTAGCAATGCGACTGAGCTAAGTTAAAAGCAGACCAGGCCAGACCTCGTCATCCGAGTATGAAATGAAGTTAAGGCATGAGCGAAATGTGCATTTTTCAGCTTTGTTAAGCGATTTTTCTTTTATATTCCGATATTGTTGTTTCTAGTTTTATCGCCCTCTCTTGCCTGCTTTCCTTTCCTCAATTCTATTCGTGGCTTGGTATGGGTGTTGGTAATTTGAAGTTGACTCTACCCTATCTACCGTGTCTGCTACTTCATGGAACTCTTTCCACGTCACTTCATTTATCAGGGTTATCGGGTAGTTGGATCCCATGTCACACCAGCGTCTTTTGTATGCGGAAGAAAGAAAAAATTCCATCTCGATTGGAAAAATTTACATATACCCTTCTGATCCATCCCGCTATCAACGTCTATCTAGATACCAAAATGTATTCAAGAGAAGATATGATACATTTCGGGGG
>JAVMSB010000310.1:0-36862 GCA_031761475.1 Penicillium pancosmium | reverse complement strand
GGAGAAGACGGGGTGAGCTCCGTGTCCCTGATGGCTGTGGGGTTGCAACGTCATATTTCGGGCTATTTTTAGCTAAGATCGGCATTGGTGTATGGGCATTTTTGGCACAAGAGAAGCTTGTATGAGCCAAATCATCCGGTGATTTACTTTCGCAGTACGTGCATTCAGCGGCTATAAAATTGACACTAGGGGAAAGGGGTATAGAACACGTCCAACTTGAAGGAAATCGCTGAAATCAAAGGAATCGAAGCAGTCACTCTGCCTTCCCATTTGCCGGCCCTCCGCTTGAGACAACAGAGTTGTACGTGCCATTTTCCGTATTTTCAGAGCGGTGATCATCGACTGTTATGCGCGGACCAGTGAACCAGTGTCGCGCGAACAAGAAATAGTAAACCATGCACCCAACCCAAACAAATCCATTTATCACAATTGTGTAATTCATATCCGCCGCTGCGACAAGAATTAATCAAAGTGCTCGATATTGATGGCTGCGCATATTGGAAAGACTTACGTGAAGGATTGGGACCACCGTTTGGAAACATGGAAAGCACAACACCGAATAAGAGGTAGACAACGGAAATCCACGCAATGGGCTTGCTTAGCCGACCGGTGTAAAACTCGCCTGGATAAAACCGCTCTTGGCCCCAGACAAGACGACAGAAGATTGGAGTTCCCCACGATAAATAATTGCTTGCGACGAAGAGGGAGAATAACGCGTTTGTTGCAGCATTGTTGATCAGGCATAGAAGGCCCAGGATGAGGCACATCACTACCAATCCACAAATCATTCGTACGGGCTGGTACTGAACCCGTTTGCTGATATGGCGAAAGAAGGTCGAAAATGGCAGGGCGCCATCTCGTGAGAATGCCCATGCCTGGCGAGAAGCAGCGACAATCTAGTTTGTTAGCCTGGCCAAGGAGAATAATATTGGGGATAGTAGATTTACCAAGCTGAGTCCAATGAGGAATTGGATCAAACAGAGTACAATCATGAAGCCCAAGGCGCCATTCCTGCCCAGAGCATCGTAGTAGATCTGGAAGTTGAATTAGCAAACAGCATGCTATCAAAGAAAGAGGTGATCCATTACCTGTGCCATTGGTTGTCCAAACTTTGAGTTTAATGTATTGCTCACATTCGGATCCATTGTCGCAGCCATAACGGACAATGTGAGAAAGCCAAGTACACATGCAGAGCCGGCCGACCAAATTATTCCCAGAGGCACGGCTTTGGCTGCATGCATCGCCTCTTCGCTCATATGTACACAAGAATCAAAGGAAGCGATAGACCAGATGGGCGCAAGCCATGCAAGCATGAATGCCCACCCGGTAGGCCATCCAGTCTCATTGTCGACGTGTTGAAAAACATAGCTTCCGGGATTTAGCGCCTTACCACGTGTAACCTTCCCAACCGGCAGAGCAATCACGGTCGCGATGACGAGTGATACGTTGATATAAATGCAAGCAGTCTGGATTTTGGGCATAATGCGACCAGATAGCGCAGCACAGATCCCATGCAAAAGAATCAGACCAACGTAGACAGCGTAAAGCACGCCTCGCGGCGCAGACCATCCATCATGGCGCGAAATAGAGACGCAGGAAAGGATCATGAGCGCAAGTGTATAATCCACCGAACAGATTCCACCGATGAGCCCGAGCGTGTTGCTGTAACCGATCAAGAAGCTCAGCGGCTTCTTGTATTTCTCGCCCGCAAAATAATGGGTCCACCAGTATAGACCTCCAGCGGTTGGCATCGCAGATGCAAGATCAGCCTGGACAAGGTTCAGTCAAGAGAGTTATAACATGGATTTGGCCGAATTCTAGGAAGGTCATACCATTGCCAGTCCAACCAGAAGAATGAAAATGCTCGCTGTGAACCACCCCCAAACCATACCGACAGGTCCTGCTGGTAGCGAAAATGCCAAGGTTGATGCGATTGAAGGAACCAATCCCATAATACTAAACGCGACCGCAAATACCTGCGGTGTCGAGTATTGCCTCTTGAGTTCCTGTTTGTAGCCCATTTTGGCTGAGTGCGTGCCCGTTAACTTGCAATTCACGCATATTGGCAAATTGACGCGTTTGTGAAAACTCACCCAGGAGTTGCGAATCCCCGGAGTCCGATAGACCCCGTGTGTCGGGCAAGTTCTTGGCCTCCATGTTCCTCATTTCAGTCTTCGAAGACATGGCAAGACGACTTCAACGAGTCCGAGAAGAAAGCACTCCAGCAACATGGCGGGGAAGCTCTTTAAGAGCCTTAGAGTTGCATGCGGGTCACACAAGGCTCTAGCCTGGCCTGGGCGTGCATGTAGGGGTCTGCCAGGGCTAGAAAGATTGGTGGATCTGCAATCGATGGCAGATGGATCACTGCACTGAATCCTATACCGGAAAGCGACAAAAATATCACGATAGGTTTCTTCAGCAGCAGGCGTTTATAAGGTGTTTGTTGATTTTCCATTTTTGTGAAGGTCACACCGTCTGATAAGCTTACTGTGCAGGTGTGGCTGCTATGCAGCTGTGCAGGTGGCTTGAAGATACTCCGTACTCATTCTTGAGTCTCCGACCCTTGCATCGCCAATCGATGCTGCATTGATTGGTAGGGCCTTTCAAGTTAGTCCGAGTAAGCAGCTGAGCTCCGACCGCTTTTTCATCGCGTTCGTTAGCCAGAAGATCTGCGGGACGGTAGATTCGAATATTCCACCTTTTTTTTATTTTTTTTTTATTACGGAATATATGTGCTTCATAGTACATATGCAATTTTATTATTTAGCAAATCGCAAGATGATCCCTAAGTACTTCCATTAGGGGTGAATTTGACAGAATCGTGGTCCTTCCAACTGCCCCGCAGCTGACTAGGTTGCCCGGCTGATCTGCAGCTAGAATTTGCTCTGGCAATGACTATCGAAATCGCTACTGGCAAAATATGCAGACTAGTACAGACGAACAGATTAGGGGTTTCACTGAGAGAGGGGGAAATTATTATCGTGCGGCTTCATTTCTTGACCCGCTTTCGCCAGGCTTTCGCCAGGCTGCGTCTCAGTAGCCTTCAAATCATTGCCATCTCCCCCCTGGAAGAATTAGCCTTGAAAGTCGATGATTAATTGCTCCGTCCTGCATGGATGTTGGGACATGGAAAATCGAAAAGAAAAATCAAAAAATACACTCAAGTAGTATTATACTGCCATTATGTTATATAGATAAAGCTCATTATTCCACCTACACCTGACGGTCGGCGCTCAAAATTCCAAGATATAACTACCATCCAAAATATCTATAATGGATAGTCTGAATACTATCCAGGGATGAAGAAATACTGGTCAGTCAAATCCTACAATATTTGCAGGATTTGCAACGGTTCACCATAAGGATGAATATTTCATGCTTGAGTTATATCTCAAACCTGCTCCTCGGGAGGCACCTGCTGCTGAACAGGCACCTGATGCCTTGTCTCATCCTCTGGATGGTGATGGTGCAGGCCATCCGTGACAGTGTGCTCCGACGCAGCCGAAGACTCGGCCTTTCCGGCCTTGACTTCCCATTCATTGTAGTCTTGCCCGGGATTGATATTTTCCCAACGGACGAAGCAGAGGAGATGGTAGAATGCAGAGGCAAGGAGTGAGCCTAGGAGAGGTCCAACCCAGTAAATCCAATGATATCCGGGGAAGCTGCGATTGATCACATCGGGGCCTAACGAGCGTGCTGGATTCAGAGAACCGCCGGTATAGTAGTCACCTAGGGATCGATTGACGTTAGTTAACAATCATGGGGTCTAATTTCAAGCGAGGCATACCTATCAATTCTGCGACGAAGAATGTGAGACCAATACCGACGGGAGCAAGATAGGTAGACTTGTGCTTGACCACTGCCAACATAATGATGACCAAGACCAATTGGGCAGTGAGAAACATTTCGATAAAAAGACCCTGTGAGATCGAAGCACCGCCACCCAATCTGGTGGCACAGTTCAAGGGGCCTGGGAACAGAGCGCTAACAACACCTGCCGCGGCAATACCACCAACTAACTGTGCAGGGAACACAAACAGGCCACGCATTGGAGGTAGTCCACCAGTGAGACAAAGAGCTAGAGTCACCTTGTTTAAATTAGCATTCCGAAACATTCAAATAGGCGTTGCGCTTCGTACCGCTGGGTTGAAGAGACCGCCAGTCACGCGGAAGAATGCCCAAACATTGACAGTCAAGGCGAAACCGAAAGAAAGAGCCGAGTATAGAAGATTCGAAGTATTTGGGTAAGAGCCAGGCGGAGGCATTGGTGTATTAGACACTTGGGTTCCGGCAAACGAGAAGAACAAGAACAAGAATGTTCCGACAAACTCGCCCATTACACAAAGCAGGTTATACCGCAGTCTATCAGGCATTTGCAACATTGGAAGCTGGCCACGACCACCTGGCCCCGGCGGGCCGGCCAGAGTAGAAGCTCCAGACGGCGCGCGTTTGTGGAAGATCATGGCGAGGCTGGGTATTCAATTAATCGTTTGAATCAATCCAGATGGTGAATTAAAGAGATTTGAAGCTATTAAATCTTCGAAAACTCCAGGCGACCGATTACATGCCAAACGTCCCTGTGACGAGATATTTATCCAACAAGGGCAGGCTATCTCAGACGTCACTATAGTAAGCTCACCAGAGGTATTCTTGGTCCATTCATCATCGACCGGATCTTCGCGCGGGGTGTGAGCGAGCTCGTCGCTAAACACTGTAGTGATAGCTAGGGCAGGCTTGCTGGCCCGAGCTTTTTTACCCGGCTTAGAGAGGCCACTTTTAAGCATCTGAGATAGCACTCCAGGCGATAAACAGTGGTGAGGTCAATATTCTAATGTGTACCATGTTTATGGGATGTTCAGCCAAGCCATATGTCAAAACGGGTGCTTCCGAGTGTCCGCAAACGGATTTTCCGGCATTGTCTAGAACGCAATCTGACACTCTGAATGGGGCTCCACACAAATATCGGCTCTTTAAAAATTGGTAACCACTTTGATTGGACAATCGGTAAAACAACAGATCCTATCCCACAAACCCCCATCATCTAGATTGCAATTTCTGGAGGCTGTTACATTTGAAGGTTAATTTAACGAGATGTAGAGTTCAGCTACGCTCTAAAACTTTCGTTCTCAGAGATCAATTTGGAATTGACGGGCAGGTGAAATATTGAGTGGTATCCCATTGATGGAATGTGTCCCTCCAGAGGGTACGCAGCATTATCTAGTCCAGTAATATTAGTCAGTGTCTTTATCACGTTCTATTTGTAGCAATTGGATGCGAATACTTAATTCCTCAAATCTAAGGGATTCTAAATTGAAATCTCTGGGATATGGCTTGAATGGCAGCTGAAAATTCAGAAACACCAATGTGGTTCGAATCTGGTCAGCAGGTGGCGATTAAAAGTTACGTCCCATATTTTGCCCACTTGGCATGATTCAAGCTCTGGAATTGTATGAATCATCGTCAATGTGCATTACATGACTTGCGCTAATATTAGGATGCATTCAGCTGACCACTAATTTTATGTCTTATGATAGTATGGTCAACAGACGATCGGATTCTGGGGGTCTTAGCTCATCCCCGCTAAGAAACTCCCTCGTCATTCGTGTATCTCTTATTGTTCGTCGAACGACTAGTTACATATTGCAAATACTTGCCAAATCAATAACTATGCAACTGCCTTATTTATGCAAACCATCCATCTCATTTCACGGGGTGAGATTGGGGCAAATAATTTTTATGACTTTCGAGGGCATTGTCCTATGCTTTGCTGTCGACCAGAGAGGCTGTCTAGATACTGTTAAACAGTGGAAGGAAAGATAACTGTTCTGCAAGTTAATAAGGACTCTTCTCTCGCATGAAGCCAAAAATAGAGCTCTCGGCGATGCTGTAACATATGCGAACTCTGTTTATGCCCCGTTGCAGTATGCGGTGATTATTCATAAAAGGTTGCAGGTGCGACAGCTTGGCCAGTTCATGTTTTGGATATTTTGATTGGAAGACACGGCTGCGTCGGAACTCGAGGGACTTCGGCCACAGTGGGGCCGAACGGTTCCTACGCGTTCTCGTGTGGGCTGATTCGGTCGGGATTGGCGACCGGCGCGTGACCAAACTTGAAAAATAAAATCGGTGAATTAGCAGGGTTAAACGACGTGGCGGCGTAGAATCTGGGACGAACTGTGCAAGCTCCGCTCATTTGTAGTAGCCAATCGAGTAATCTTTTACTTCAAACTTTGTGGCTCTCATTGGCGGGAGCTCGCTATCTGTTGAGGGTGATCGGTGATTTAAATCTATTATAGAGCTTGAAATAGGATGGCCCTGCTCTGTCATATCATACTTAAATATTGGATATATTCTCTCCTGGAGCATTGGTCAAACTCTTAGCAAATACATAAATTCTCTCTGAAGAAAAATGTGTCGGAAGGCGTAGGCGCGTCCCGGGCATCCTGAAACTGGAACTATTGCCAAGAAAACTCCAGTCGGCGTAATGAAAAATACACCAAGGTCAAACAATTTGATTTCAATAGTGAATAGGGCAGCCACTCAGATGTCGGGGTTTGATCAACCTCCGCGGAGATGCGGGATAATCCGTTACCCTCCCGTTTTAACCGCAGGTACCGACCAGGTACACCATCTCGATATTTCTAGATTTTTCATTCCGGCCGAGGGCGTGTCGTGAGTTTGCGAGCTTGAATGGAGTCATAATTTGACGAGTGGAATAAATACCTGATACTTTCCGGGCCACGAAAAGAAAATTTCATGCCCATATACTTTGATCACAGCAGTACATAGACCTTCGTTGTATTCAAGATCTATACCGCAGTTGACCTCGATTGACCTCAATTATCTCACATCAAACAACACACTCTTCGCCATGGGTTCCATTTCAGGTTTGCGACCAGACCAAATGCAACTCATCAAGGCGACAGTCCCTGTCTTGGTCGAGCATGGCAAGACCATCACCACTGTCTTTTACAAGAACATGTTGGATGCCCACCCCGAGCTGAAAAATGTTTTCAACATGCCCAACCAGACAAACGGCCATCAACCTCGTGCCTTAGCAGGTGCCCTATTTGCCTATGCCTCAAACATCGACAACTTGGCCGCATTGGGCCCTGCCGTGGAGCTCATTTGCAACAAACACGCCTCTCTCTACATCAAGCCCGAGGACTACCAAATTGTCGGAAAATACCTAATCGAGGCCATGGGCGAAGTTCTTGGAAACGCACTCACTCCCGAGATCAAGGACGCCTGGGCCGCTGCTTACTGGCAGTTGGCAGATATCATGATCGGCCGCGAGAAGCAGATCTACCAGCAAAACGAAGGATGGACAGACTGGCGCGACTTCAATATTGTCGACAAGGTCAAGGAATCGGACGAAATAACTTCCTTCTACCTGTCCCCTGTGGACGGCAAGCCATTGCCTGCGTTCCAGCCAGGCCAGTACATTTCGGTCCAGGTCCATATCGATGAGCTGCAACATAATCAGCCTCGCCAGTACTCACTCAGTGACAAACCCTCGCCTAATCATTATCGCATCAGTGTGAAGAAGGAAAATGGATTGAACTCGAGTGAACCTGGTGCTGCAACTCACCCTGGATACGTTTCCAATCTGCTCCACGAGACTAAAAAAAAGGGCGATTTAGTCAAAGTCTCCCATCCCTGTGGCGATTTCTTCTACTCCTCAAGCGAAGAAAACCAGTCTGTCGTTTTGATTTCCGCTGGTGTCGGCCTCACCCCAATGACCTCAATTCTGAACACATTGATAGCCAAGTCATCAGCCACTGATCGCAAACTCCACTTCATTCACGGTGCCCGGAATTCAAAGGCCCGTGCCTTCCAGGATCACATATCTTCAGTTGTGAAAGATCATTCGAATATCCAGGCTACTTTCTTCACCAGCCACCCCTCTGCCGACGACAAGCAAGGAGTGGATTATCACCATGCTGGCCGAGTGGACCTGAGAAAGCTCGACGCAAACGATGAATTATTCCTGGACAACTCCCAAACACAGTATTACATTTGCGGGCCCGAGGAATTCATGAACGATACGAAGTCTAGTCTTGAGGCTTTAGGTGTGAAATCGGGAAACATCAAGATGGAGCTCTTCGGAACTGGAGGCTTGTAATTTCGGGTGTACGGCTTTTTGTCATTTGGCGGGCGTTCATACATACCATCTCATCTCTTTTTTTTGCATGATTGAATGAAGCAAAGAGGCGCACGTTATTTAATTCCCATTTTTGCCGTAGACACAACTTGGATTTCGTATGCTAGTACATACTAGGTAGTAGATATGTCCGTATTGCTAGTAACCGCCCGAGTCTATATATACCGACCACAAATAAATGTACTTAGCAAGGGAAATTGGGTGACTTTCATCTCATTGGATACTACAGTAACTGGCAGACCTTTCCGTTCTAGCTTCCGACCTTGGAAGGTTCAAGTTCAATCTCGTTCTTCCAAGGATCCCAACAACCAATAATACTCCTCAATACTTCTTTCTCTTCCTCCTCAATAGGCCGAAGGTCCGACTCCAGATTCATTTCCCGCGTTGCCAAGATCTAATCTTTCATTATACGACATTCACGAGAATTCGTAACCCTTGCGGCTATTTAAAGCTCCTATCCGAGTTCTGGCCCCCGCCAAGTCTCGTATTGTGGGGTGATCGGCACCCAGTCCAGGGCCCCTCTCGTATAGTCTTGGGGCACGAGCATGAAATGTTTGTCATGATGGAAATTTTTTTAAAAAAATCCACGGATTAAGGGTATTTGTTCGTATCCTGCCCAAGAATTGATCCATCGCGTGGTTATCTCGCACACTGGAATATAAATTCCCTTGTTCCCAATCTTCTTCAAGTTCATCTTCTCGACAACTAACTCGAATTTTTCTGCTTCCGGGTAGGTACCAAATCATGCAGTATTCAGCGATCTGCCGCTTTGCGCTTGCTATCTTTGCGATATCCGTGCCTCTTGTTAGCGGTGCCGACTCTCGTTCCTGCACAGGTGACAAAAAGGTAGACGCCGGAGATTTTACTCTCAAAGAATCAGCTGACAACACCCATCTATCTGCTCTTGCAAAGCATTTTGAGGGTACGGGAAAAAATGTCAGCGTCACGGCTGTCTTAGAATCGGCAAATAGAGCCTTGAACAAAGGGTCACCCTCTGTTGGAACGGGATCCCCATCAGAAGCATGGGCATGGAATTCGGGCGACTACAAGACTACCAAATGGGTACCACAGGGAATCACCAGTTCTGCAGATGCTCTTGGAACTGGAAAGTGGAATGACCATGAAGCCTGGATTATTAGTTGGCATCGTGATGATGGTGACAGTGTTCGACTCAGCTTCGTGGATCGTAAAACGCACGAATATCGCCATGTTCTCCTAGTTTACCCTACAGCCGATGACGACTTCAAAGAGATCGCTATCCATGCCGGTGGTATTATGTGGTACGGTGATGTTCTCTTCGTCGTGGACACCAATATTGGTATTCGGGCTTTTGACCTCAACAACATTTGGGAGGTTGACATTGCGAATCCTGTTGGCAAGAACGGCGATGGTTTCTCTGCTGCTGGTTACAAATATGTTCTACCTCAAGTCCGGTTCGTATTTTCTGAGTATGATATTTCGCCGTTCGAATTTATACTTACACAATTCGTAGCTACTACAAATGGACCGCTGGTGACTCATCTCCGTTCCGCTTTTCATGGATGTCTCTTGACCGCAGCGACTCTCCCGATACACTTCTGGTTGGCGAGTTCGTGCGTGACGGTGAAAAATATAAAAATGGCGATGATGTGCCGATCCGGCTTGTCAAATACGATCTCGACTCAACCACCCGCCGCCTTCGCACTGATGACAAGGGTATAGCTACTTCAAGCTGGGCTCACTGTGTTGATATCCTCCGCATGCAAGGCGGTGTCTCATATAATGGCAAGTTCTATCTCAGCCGGAGCAATGGTCGGGATCCCAAGGCCGGTGACCTTTTTACCTGGGAAGAGGGCAAGGCAGCGAAACAATTTCCCGGCTGGTTCATGGCTGGGAATGAAGACCTTAGCTTCAATCCAGTGCGAAAGGAGTACTACACAGTTACCGAGTATGATGGTGGACGTTACATCCTGTCCTACAAGGCATGAGTAGTTCCAAGCCTGTGACAGTCCAAGGTTTATTCTAATTTGATATACACCCATGAAAATATTCTGCTGAGCAGGTTAAGTAAATTTGAAAGGAAAGATAGATAACAAAAGTCGATCTTTCGGATGTACGGAGATACTAGCAGTTGTCCGATTCTTCGGTTCTTACGACAGCCGACCGAGCACCCTATTTATAAGCAACATCAAATCGCGCACTGCCAAGTTCATGAACACAACTTGAACTTGAATCAGCATAGAAAGGCACCGTTAATGGCATAAGAGTCCATTTTAAAATCGATTTTCTCGTCAACTTATCCGAAGAAAAAAAAATATTCCCCAGCAGCGCTGTTAATTAATCGGGTTCCGACGTGAAATATTTCCGAAATGAGCCCAATCATCGGTGTCTTCCCGGCCTCTGGTGGGCTGGGATCCAGCGTTGTGAATCATCTGAAGACACTCGTACCTGCTTCGCAATTATTGCTGATCGCCCGCCATCCCGAGAAGCTCGCCACCGTTAGCCGAGAAGGTGCTTCTGTTCGACAGGCCGACTATGATATCCCATCGTCTTTGACCAGTGCGTTCGATGGGGTAGATGTCTTGATGCTGATTTCGTATGCATCTTTTGAGGTCCAGCATCGCGTTGATGTAAGTATTCCGGACTTTTGATCTCGAATGAAACGCTTACAAATAAAAAGGTTCACAAACTCGCAGTCGATGCGGCTATCAAAAGTGGTGTGAAGCACGTCTTCTACTCGTCGCTTGGCTTTGCTGGCAATTTAGGCGATAAGAGCGTTGCACATGTCATGGGCGCACACCTCCTGACCGAGCAGTACCTCGCAGATCAGAGAGATAAAATCTCCTATACTTCTATTCGGGAGGGGATCTACTCAGAGTCATTCCCTATCTATACGGCCTGGTTTGATCCCAAGAGCCCAGTTGGGGAAATCACGATTCCGCATTCGGGGGATGGACCTGGCGTCTCGTGGGTGAAACAAGACGACCTAGGCGAAGCAACTGCAAAGCTAGTCGTTGCATACGTGAAGACCCCAACGGAATTTAGATATATCAACGAGAAAGTTCTCCTTTCGGGGCAGAGGGAAATCTCGCTTGCGGAGACGGTGGAAATTATCGGTCGCACTATTGGCAAAAAGCTTCACATCAAAGAGATTTCGGTTGATCAATATGTTTCTTTGCCCCAGATTGGAGATAAGCACACATACCACGGCATTGATCTCTCTAGAGAGTGGTCTACCGCCTGGCAAGCCATTAGGAATGGAGAGACGGCGGCTGTTTCTCCTGCTCTAAAGGAGATTCTAGGCCGGGAGCCTGAAGATTATGAGACCACCATTCGGAATCTGATCGGCAACATCTAGGCCCTTTAATTTCAAGCAATGTTGCTGAATTTTGAATAGAAATTTAGTTCAATTGCCCTTTGGGCTTGTTTCAATTTCAGATCGGCCAAATTTGGTTTTATTTCATTCTGGAATAAATTCCAGCCTTGCCTCCTCTAAACCCCCCTTTTTCTCCGATGCAGACCATTGACTATCAACGTAATATAAGTTTCAAATAACAGCTCGCTCCACCAGGGGTCGACCCTCCGGGATACGCGAATACGAAAGAGTACTCAGATCCAGACTTTTGAATGCACCATGCACAATCAATTCGGCAACAGCGCGGCCACAAGCCGGAGCCTGCTGACTTCCATGGCCAGAGAAGCCAACACAGAAATAAAAGTTTTTCATGACACTATGTGGTCCGATAACAGCATTGTGGTCGAAGGTGTTGAATTCATAATGGCCCATCCAGGCATTTGTTATGCGCGCTGTATTGAACTGAGGAATGCGTCGCGTGATGATTGGCAGTATTTTTTCCTCCCAAGCATTTTCGGCAAAGCTGAAATCATCCACATCCACTGCAATGTCTGGTCCAATGGGCGGACAACCAACAAGATAATCCTTCGGGCCATATGATCGGATGTGAACTCCAGTTGGATCAATGGTTAGAGGGAGGTCTTGAGGAATAGTCTCATCAACTGAGAAGATATAGGTGTAACGTCTCCGAGCTTCGATTGGCAGATTCTTGATACCAGCCATCTTAGCAACCTGAGCCGCACGAGTACCCGCTGCATTTACGACATTCTTGACGGAGATTCTATCGCCACTAAGGAGCTTGATGTCCTCGGTTTTGTCTCCGTTTGTCATTATCTCAATGACCTCGTTATTGATATAATCAACACCGGCCTTGACTGCAGACATTCGCATCCAATTAACCATACCCATGGCGTTGAAACATCCCTCATCTTTGGTGTTCAAGCTTGCTGAGTCAAGGTCTTCTGTGAAGATGAATGGGTACTGACTCTTGACCTCATCTGCCGATAATATCTGTGTTCCTGCACCCAAACTAGACTGGAGCTTCTGGTCCTCTCGAAGGACTTCAGTGAAATTCTTCGAGTCAGAGAGGTAGAGATAGCCGAAATCGCGAATTGGAGGGGTCGGTACGCAAGGATCGTCTCCGAACTCTAGCCCGAAATTCTTGACAAACTCAGCAGCATACTGGGCGATCTCCACATTGATTTTTGTAGCGAACTGTTGTCGCATACAGTTATTGCTAGCCTGCGTGGCAGAGAATTGTAGTGACGGGTCACGCTCGATGACCAAGACGGAACCGCTGAAGCTTTTGTCGTTGACTAGATGCCAGGCAATAGATGAGCCACTTGTAGCACCTCCTATGATAACCACATCATAGTTATCTCGAGACGGGGTAGTAGGGAATTGCATGGTAGAAATGCTTTTGGATGAAACTTGATATCTGGAAGCCAAATTCACGTTCTCCTGGTTCCCTTATATACACAATCTATGGGTGGTCATACTACTACTTTCATGTCTACTCTTCCAGATTTGAGTTGGAAATGGAATCGACTGCCTCTCCTGGACAAAGGGGGTATTCATTTCCCAAACTATTGAGATCCGTGAGCACCGATACCAATTATGGCATTTGTCACGGGATAAGTTCCCTTAGAGAGAATGAGAATGTTCTGGTTTGGGGGCGAAGTGGATCCCGCTTCGATCTCGATGACCGCTGCCTGGACGGTTGATCGTCGAAAAGGAAAGATATCGCGATGAGGTAAGCAGGACGGTAGTCAACATTCAGGTTTAAGAAGGCATGCTGGACTGCCTCTCAGCACAGATTTCATCATTTTGTTTTTCTTTTTTGTTAAAATTGTCTCCTGAAAAGTCCACACTCACACTCCCTGCAGTCTAAACGTTGACGCAAAATGAGTCGCATCTTCATGTATGAGATTCTCTCTCCCATGGAAAGCAATATGCCTTTGTTTGATGACTACCTGTTACTGATACTCATATGTTGTCAAGAACCGGGGTTTCCGGGTACATCGGCGGTGATGTACTATATGGGCTTTCCAAGTCCAACCTTGCTTCTAGTATTGTGGCATTGGTACGCAATGAAGCTCGAGCGGGGCGTGTCATTGAAAAATACCCCTCTGTTACGCCTCTGATTGGAGATTTGGATTCTACCGCCGCGATCCAAAACGAGGCCTCTGAAGCCGATGTTATTCTGCGTGAGTTAATACGAAAAGAATATTCGGGTCGCATATAGCCATTCTAACCAAGAAAACTTTATTCAAATAACAGATCTGGCGAGCTCCAACCACTTTCCTAGCGCTAAGGCCATCGCCGAAGGCCTGTCCAAGACTCGAAGAAAGAATCCAGGTATTACTGCTTCATCGAAATGAAAATAATCAACAGATTTGTGGCTTACAGCATCTAGTTTGGATTCAGATCTCTGGTGCGAGCCTGCTTTCTGGCCCCGAAATCAGCAATAACGCCTATGGCGAAGCGCGCCCGAAGGTATATAATGATCTGGAGGGAGTTGGTGAAGTCCGTGATATTATCGCTTCAAATCCGAAGCGGGCTGTCGACAATCTTGTGATGGGTCTTTCTGCCGACCAACCTGTTGTTCGGACAGCTATTGTTTATGGACCCATGATTTACGGTCTCGGAAGAGGTCCAGTCAACCAGCGCAGTATCCAAATACCCGATCTTGCAAAGGCGATTCTGCAGCACGGCCATGGTGTCCATGTTGGAAAGGGCAATTCCATTTGGAGCAATGTCCATATTTCGGATATCTCACGTCTAATCCTCATGTTGGTCGCAGAGGCCTCCAATCTAAGCGGTGGCTCCCTATGGAACGAGCAAGGAATTTACTTCCCAGAGACAGGGAAACTAGTAAGTCAATTCCAAAGTCACCCTTGAGTAACAAATTAATTGATGGATTTTCTTCAGTCTTTTAAGGAAATCGGGAGCAAAGTTGCTTCCTTTGCCTATTCGAAGGGATTCATCGAGTCGGCTCATGTAGAAGCGATCGATTCTGACACTGCCGATCGTCTCACTGCCCACGGTGCGGTGCTTTGGGGAACAAATGCGCAGACTTCAGGGCGCCGGGCACGCCAACTTGTTGGATGGAACCCGGAGGGCCCAACCTTGCATGAAGAAATTCTCCGAGTCACTCTGGCTGAGGTGGCTGCACAACAGAATACATCTTCCCTAAAGCTAGCATGAGTAGTATATAATGAGGCTAGTGGATATTGCGAGCCGTGAAAATATGTTCGAGTACTAGTATCTCTTGATAGACCAATTGTATCATTTTTGAATCATCACTAGGCGGCCCAGCGGTCGTGATCAACAGCTGTAAAATATTGCTCGAGGGGGGTGTTAAGACGCACCTTGGTTACAGGATCAGAAGCAAAATTTACATGGTTAAAAGGGACATTGCATTAAAATATTCATAATAATCCAATAGCTGACCTTATGTCCTAATCCCCCGCTTTCACTTTTTCGGGGGGGTTTTTTTCATTTTTTTTCTGCCTTCTTCTCTTTCCTTTTCCACTCCCGTACTCTCTTCCGTCCTGTTCAGCTAAGCCCGAACTTTCACTGTCTCCCCTGATTTCACAAGAACTCTTAACACAGCTAGGTTTCAAGTTTGATTAACTCGGCTTAGCCAAATACAAAGAATAAGCGGCCTCATATTGCATATCAATTTCTAGTGAATGGTAAGCCTCCACTATTCATGCAGACAAATTTTCAATAATCGCACTTTTTTTACGTGCGCATTTATCTCCAATCTCTCACAAGATTTGAAAGTTCTGCAAAAAGAAAGAGCAACTTCCAACTAACTTGCTCCAAGAAAATCACTTCTGGGTGTAGATCAAACCATCTCTGCCATTTTTGGTGGTTGGGTTGCTCCGATTTGCCACCATATGACAAATCATCACGAACTCGCATCCTCTCAACTCTCCTCTTTCGCGACATTCTCCCGGGCAAATGAAAGCCTATGTGAACCATGGCGCCTCGAAATCGTTCCCTGACTGGATGTGGGACGTGTCGCTCTCGGCATCTGAAATGCGATGAGACTCGTCCTGGTTGTCAGCTGTGCCAGGTGCTTGGCATTCCCTGTCCCGGTTATGCATCCCAACTTCAGTGGACCCGAGATGCTCAGGCGCAACTGGAATCACCACCAGAGGCGAAATCAGAAACTAGAGTCTACCGACGTCCACTATTCCCAAGTAAGATCCATGATAGTCTTGCCACATACTCTCCGCTCACTGATTTCATAGCCCATGAACAACAATTCATGGCACACGCGACAGTACACAGTCTTCAAGGTCAAAATGCCACTGAAGCCCTCGAAAACCTTGATATTCAAAGCGGCCACCACAATCTCCTCCCATCGAAATACCTATTCCAAGGACCCTTTGGGATTCTGAATCTCATGTCCAATGAGGCTTCGCCTAACGATCGAGCTGAATTAGATGCATATTTGACCGGAACACAAAAGAGACAAGGAGCTCCGATCAGTCCAACTCTGGACTTAACGGCTGTGACACCTCATTTCTCCAGTACAAGCCCCCCGAGTTCCACCATCGCAGGTGCCGAAGAAGATCCATCCATTCGGTCACGCAAAGATGAAATACACGATAAAAATCCAGTATCCCATACGTGGGATAGCTATGAAAACGATTGCCTCTCCTCAATTCTTTCAAATTCTTCTCTTTCGCCTGCCACCTCTCAGTTTATCCCTGAACACGCAAAAACGCTATTACGTTATTTTGAGAACCACGTGGTGACACTTTCTCCTTTTCTCGAAGACAATAGACTGTGTCCTTGGAAGAATATCCACGTTCCCAGTACAAAGAAGACGTTTGCCGAACTCTTACTTCACGAAACCGCCAACAGTCTAGGTCTTTCCTTATTCTACTCGGTTCTCGCTGCTAGTTGTATACATTTATCTCAAAGAGACCAAGAGTCAAGCGATTGGGATCGACTCGGGAAACATTATAAAAATATAGGCATGCATCACCTTAATCTCAGTATCCAACAAGAGGTTGCCACAGAAGGTCAACTCCCATACAAGGAGCTGCTAGTATCTCTGCTTTCTATGATTATACTCGAGGTATCTGCAAGATTTGACCGATCTCATTGTGGTTTCCATGGCTAATATTTACACAGATCATTTGTGGCGACTACACTCATGCACAAACTCTACTCATAGAGTCTGAGTGTCTTATTCGAAAAAGAGGGCTCCCAAAAAAGCGAAAATCACTCAAAGTCCGTACTCTGCATCATGTTTACACCTATCTGCGAATCATGGCCGAGACTACATGTGGATGTGCATTCATGCACATCTGCCCTGAGCGACCAAATGCCAGTCTTGTCTCTGCCGATTCGGCTTTCAACTCATTGCGGAGCTTTCGCTTGCCAAATAATGGCACGGGACACGATTTGGGCTGCGATACTGAAAAGCCCGACGAGATTGGATATGATGACATTCATTTGGAGTTACTCGGGGTCTGGAAAAACTCGCTTTTCCAGGAGATGTACGGAGTTCCAGAAATCTTGATGGGTCTTCTGTCGCAAACAGTTCGTCTAGCCAATGAGCAAGAGCTTTTACATCGTGACACCGAACTTGATCCCGATATTGTCATGACTCTAAGCAGACGGACTAAGCTTCTTGAGCAATCCATTCTTTCTTGGAAGGTACCTGAAGATATGGTATCTCCTCAGGCTGGAAGCAAAGCTTCTTTAATGGACACACAGAGGGCAAACGTGGCTTATCACTCGGCTACAACTCTCCATCAGGCTTTAGTACTCTTTTATTACCGACGTGTGCACAACATAAATGCATTGATGCTTCAGGACACAGTCCGCAAAGTGATTAGGTCTGCAGAGCTAACCGAGGAAGCTGCCATGAATAATAATCGAAACTATGAAGCTTCATTGTTATGGCCCATTTTCATTGCGTCGTGTGAGGCGGTGGACACGGATTTACAAAAGATCCTACACGAGTGGCTACTCTCGACTGGAAATCGCACTCACATTCCTTCGTTTGCTGCGGCTGCTGATACCGCTCAGCGGGTATGGGAGCTGAGGCAAGAGCGGCAGGATTACACTCTTAGCTGGTTCAATGCAATCAGCGACGATAGATGTCCGATTATTGTGATTTAAAGAACTCATCAGCTTGATATTATAACATCTATGAATGAAGATCACTCTGTTTCTGGGCCACACAACAATAGGATTCCAATGATGTGAGGATGGTCAAGTACTCACAGAGATCAAGATACGACGTAGCGCAGCAGGCAAAGGAAGTAGTAGCGATTCGACGAAAGTAATAGCTTGAGAAGAAGAAGGAGGAAGAAGCTGAGATGGAACTGGATACATGTAGGCATGAATGCCTAAGTGGATGCCGCAGGCGTAAGGCATCCACGAATGGTAACAGCACCAGTTCGTTACAAATGATCCTGTGTACTGAATTGTCCTTCTTCGGAGCCCTTTGCCTCCGATATAAATCTGGGGTTTGAAAGTGACTGGTGCCGAAGCAAAGCGCATTCGAAGAGGGTTGGTTAGACTAGATACAAAAGGGCCTTGAAAGGTTTGAATCCATTATTTATAGATGGGATTTCGCTGAGCATCTGTATCTCATTGAATTTGCTACCTATTCAGTCACTTTCTTTGTGACACATAGTCCACGGGTGCCGCACTGGCTTATTCCTTGAACTCCTTGACCCAAAGGTTGGCAACTGCATACTCTGCGTTATGAGCACCATACCAGAAGATCTCCTTGGCCTTGTTCTCTCCGTAGCCATCAATAGCGAACCAAGCATCGCCCTTGTGGGAAAAGTAGCCCTTGGCAGATTGGTCGAAGCCGATAGTGGTGGCGTCCTTGGGCGTGGCACCAGAATGAGGACGAGTGAGGCCGACTTCTGAGACAGACTTTTCCACGATGTAGAGGTTCTGGAAAGCAGTTGGAACACCATTTTTGGAGGTGAATGAGACGGCACCGTTAGCACTGCTGCGAACTATAATAGAGTTAGATGAGAGTTGGAATACTATCATGCCATTTAGGAACTTACGAATGGCGATCTCGTGAGTGGTGGTGTTGGCTCCGATCCAAAGGTGCTCTGTAGTATGGATTAACCCATGTATATTTGGCGAATCGAGACTATTATTGACTTACCACCGTCCGTGAGGACGGTCTTGCCGCCGTCAGCGACGAGGGTGAAGGCAGCAGGAAGCTTAGCAGCAGCAACGGCGCTGGCAAAGCCGGCGATGGCAGCAAGGGAGAACTTCATTTTGAATTTGGTTTGGATAGTGATGGAGTCAATCAATGTTGAGGGCTATGGGCCTTTATACATCATCTCTCAAGTGACTATGTTGCAATCGCTCAGTTGAGCCGGTTGAAGCTGGTGAGACACTACTAACCCCAATTACCACCAAAAATTGGGGATTTTTACCACTTCTGATCGGGATAATTAGTGACTAACGACTATAGTGGGGGTCAACCTGTTTGAGGGACGATCATCCGGGGGAATTGAAACATGTCTTTCATCACCTCAGGGCCAGGCAAGTTGATTTTCACCGACTTTCGCAGAGCATCCTCTTAACGATTTTCTCATGAATGAAGAGAGGTTTCTAGTGTCTCTAACGTCGGATTTACCTAGCGAATTGAACTTTTGTCGATTACCCCTTTTCGCTTTGCACTGAACGCCGACGCTGAGCTATTTAAGGGGCCATTCTATCCGGTGCGGGGAGGTGGCCTGTTAAGGTATTAGTTACTGCTGATCTTCTATGATCGTCGGGATTTGCTCGGAGATATTCCCCATGGCGTTTTTCCTGCTATTCTTGTCGAATAAGGGCTGGGCAATCGAAATTTTGGGAGTGTACATACAACGTATGTACAATTGACTTCCCATCACCCAATGATCTCGCTCTTCTCTTCATAAGTATTGTGTGGTTCTGTTGGCCAAGATACAATTCTTGAGTACAAAGCAGCCAAGACGGCTGTGCTAAGCACCCGGTATTCTAATTGCATATAGAATGTACAGCATTCTTCAAGTCTCGGGAAGACCGGAAAGTGGGTATTGGGACCTTGACTCGTTCTTCGTTTTATCGGTTTAACTGCTGAATTTTCATTGTGCTATTCTTTAAATATTGCGCTGGGATGGATGTAGTAGAAAATTCATCATTAGTCTAAACCATTTAACCATACTTCTCAGGCAATCTAAAAATGAGACGTAGCCTCTACTAGATCGGGACGGGGCTATTTTCGTCTCATTTTCGTCATGAATGGCTGATTGTGACCGCGTGTACAAAGGGACGCAACGCTTATAGCACGCAATTATTGCTTATCACTAGTACCTGCCCAACAAGACAATGCTCGTGAATTATTACTGTGCGTATCAGAATACTCACTCAGGTAACAATGATATACTCTACTAGTAGCTACCAGATATCTAGGCAATGGACAGGCAGTGCCTAGATGTACTTCAAGTTTGACTGATATCTAGCGCAGCCGGCAAGACACAATGGTAACTTTAAAACCAGCCCTGGAGGCGTGTCGATCGCAACCAGAAAAACAGCATTGAGTCTAGTTTAGCGCTTACGATAATAACCCTTACAATAAAGAAATGGAATCTTGGCTATCAAACAAAAAGAGAAGGAAAACATCAAGGACAGGCGGGATATCGCCTGTGCCAACAAAGCCGAAGCAGGATCCTAATGATTCCTCTCCAACGCATGCCTCTCTTTCCAAGCCAACAGCCCCTATAGCTCACCCGGACTCAGATACATTCCTCTATCATAAATTATATTCAGAATCTACCAACTAGTAGTCTAAAGATGGATTTCTTTTTTGTAATCGATGATACCGCCTTGCCGTCATAAGCATCAACAAAGAGCGCCCCCGCGGCACCCAACAGATTCTAATAGCGAGTGATCTAATGGTTTTAAGCCAGCAACTCGCCCTATATCCTGTTGAGGCGATGCCTCAGGCAGCTCTGGATCGCCTTATCAGCCTACCTCCTTTGTCATCATGAATCTACACCTTTCATCGGTTCCTACCTTCGTCATCATATTTAGAGACGATATATCAGGGTACTGAGGGTGTCTTTATTTCTGTTTCTTGGGGCGCTGGCGAGAGAATGGGTACTTTGGTGATTGCAGCGGGGGAAGAGGTTGTTCGGGTTGAGCCCATCAATGGAAAAAAGGTTGGTATCGTCGAGAGGAGCTCTTATGAAGATTGAAATGGATGGTCTCGGGCGTACGATCCTTAATTGATATTTCAAAGGCTGTTCTTTGGTTTTCTTTATCCGTCCTTGAGGCTCTTTTTGACTCGGCTCAACCGCTTTCTTTAACTCTTCGCTTTTCTGTAGATGAATGAAGGCGTCCTCAAGGATAAAAGGCAAGATTATGGATGGTCGTGATTTATTTGTGACTCGTTTTGGTTCGCCACTTATTCACTCTGCATTTTAATCTAAAGTAATGATAATCCCAGATCAAATGCCCACCACTCGCCTACAGCCCCAGAAGGAAAGCTCGGGCCTTCTGTCCGACCTTGTCGAGGAGAAGCGTATTAGAAATTCAAGACCTGCTAGGTCCAGTACTATGTTCAAGTTATCGACGACTAAGCACCATGCCCCGCAACTCTTTTTCTAACAATGCTGATACTGCGAGGCCAAATCAGGGAAAAGGCAAGAAGCGGGACCCGATTTCACCCCATGCTTCTCCTTCAGCCCTTCTCAGCCATGGGGTCAGTTTTGATTTCCCTGGAACTTCTGGGCAAGTAAGACCTGAAAGGGTGGTATGGGAGCCGCCTGAGGCTCATATTAGGGAACCATCTCAGTTGCCCGAAGGATGGAGTGCGAATAAGCCGGATCTCAGCCCAGAGTAAGACCAAGAGTGCATCCCTTTTTTCTTCGCTAAAGTGTCAGGAAGTGATATCGAATCCAAATTAAGAGAGCTGAAAAACGTATGAATGTGAATATCATGCCTCAATTGTTCCAAAGCAGATTGAAAACCTTTTCCGATATCAGGCACCAACAAATGTAAGACGAAACAGAACCTAGTATTAATATTTCTCTTTACTTTCTAATTACCCGCACTAACGCCAACGGGTATTTTATTTTTCCTGTAGGGACATGGTCAAATCCGAATCCCATGGACTTAGTTGGGAAGTTGTCCAGCGCCATAGTTGCTTGAAAGCAATTAGAAGAAAGCCTTGGAAAGGAAAACAATGACAATAATCTTTCCAACGTCAAAGCTATTAGAGCTGCATACCAATCCAAAAGCCTGCACTGGAATGAAAATGCAGTCACTTATTGGTCATATGGTCAATTGATTGTTGGTCCTAATAAGTTAGATATTCAGAAACTCTATGCTCTTAGCGCAAAGTATGGTCCAAGGGGATTTTGGGTAGAGGGTGTAAGTTTCAGTCTGAAAAAACTCAAAGACAAGCATCCCTGCAGTACTTATCTGAAGATTTAGATCGATAGATTTATCCCGAGCCCTTTATACGTGTTTCTTACCTTAAACTCGCGCCACGGTAGATTTGCGCTACATACTGTACCTGTCACGAAATGAACACTAAGTTGACAGGCATTAGCTAACAATGAATAGGTTCATATATTCATTCGAAATCCAGGTACCCAAGCAATAAGTACAATGGCAACTACGCTCACCTTAGACTTTCTCGAGGACAGTGGTTCTTCAACAATGCGAATCTTTGATAATGACAAAAATCAACTTGGAACACTATTGAGTGGGCCTCTGCCCATTCTCGGACAAGTAATCAAATAAACCGCCGTCAAACTCAGGTACAGAATGTAATGCTTCAAGTAAACATACTCTATAATGGTCGGAATCTACTACCATTTTGGGTTGACGTTGTCGCTTCTGTAGCTCCAAGAAACCACGCGTCAGAAGATCGCTTGTCTGGTTCATGGATCCAGCATCTGCTGTTTATTTTATCAATGCCCGACAACACGTGAAGAAAGCATATTGGCACCGATGTCGGTGAGATCTTGACCAGTATGCCTATTCCAGACTACAAAAATACTGCTCCACCACCTTTCTTTCGAAGTAGCCCCACTGGGTGTTGGATACAGTTATACTGCTACCCGAGTAGGGTGGTGAAGCCTATAGCTATTCGTGAAAGATGTGGTCCCTTTATGAAGATATCTTTTCGTTCCTCGGTCTGAGATCCATGAATTGCGTGTAATGATCCTTGGATACTATGATTGATTGATAGTAAATGAATTATACCTATTTCAAAGTTTTTGATTTCAATTTTCGCTTGTCGGCCTCCTTCATTGGTTGTATTTATATGTTACTGCCTTGGTTCTCAAAGTATGAGCCTATACTCATCCCAAAAATAGTTGAAAGAGGCCCAATTGCGATACCCAGAAGCCTCCTCATTCTAAGATGGAAATTATCTTATTTATACAAGTAGAAGAAAAATGTTCCCGGTGCAGATTTCGCATCCATCGCTCCCAAAAGCAATGTGTCATTGACGTATTTGAAATAGTCAATGATAGGTTTATCATCATAGATCATGGCTGTCGTATTCCCACCACGGTATTGCATAGGACGAAGCTTTGAAGCGGTACAGCGTCAGCTTATATTGGCTGAGGACTAGCATACAGCAGAATCCTCAAGATTTACTTACTCTGGCATGACCCCAGTCCTCGTTCCAAGCACGAGAGCCATCTTCCTTGTATACCATGATGGGGTCAACATCTTCAGTAGATCGAAAGTCTTTGCCAGCCCATTTCAGGGCCTCCATCTTCCCCTCGGTCGGGTGGTTGGTGTTGACGCTGCCGCCCTTCCAGGCGCCTGTGAAATGGTCGGGGCCGATAGGCTTGAGTTTATCAAAAAGCTCCCAGACTTCATCTTCAGTGAGATTTTGACGTTTGATCAAGTCTTCGACTTGTTTTTCGGGTGTGCTTTGTTTACTATTGTCAGTTTTCATCCTGCAAAAGGTTCCTGCCTAACACTGCAGTAGCAACGCAGTACTTACAGAGACATAGTAGCGGTCGATTCAAGTTGACATAGAAAATCGGGGTTCGAATGATGGGGCCAACCCCTGACCGGAGCCTTATTATTTATAACCGGAATATTCGCACCCGTGGACGTATGTGTAGCTGACTCTGCCTGCGTCACTGGGTTCCAGTCTTCAGTCTAGCGCATAAATCGTCGTCGCAGATGATATCGATCGGCCCCTTCATCTCAACTCTCTGTTGCTTCATTCGCTTGAGCGAGAACGGTGGGGCTAATGCGCGTGGATCAAAGCGATCTTGCTCATTCAATCGGCAACATTGTACTCCATAGCGGATGACCAGTTGCCCCAACGAGGGGTATTGGTGGCAAAGCTGAGCTGACCATGGACCCCGATGCAGTTTCAGAGTCAGAGATCCAATACTCGCATATTGAAGACGGCAATATTTGCGATGACATTGGAACTCGGCATTGTGACCTATCAAGCTTGAGAGGGGATGGGTATTGGAGGGGTACACAACAGCGCAGATGTGTGTGCATGTACCAGAATCAGAGGCAAAGGATCCACTAGGGCTGCCCCTCGACCTGATGCTTGGAACGAGATCTTCGCTCGAGATCGCCGACGATCGGAAAAGTAAAATCTGGGTGGCTGGGATCAGCTCGTGGGCCTCTCCGAGTAGGCCGAGAATGCATTGGAAATTGAAGGAAGTCTCTCAGTGAACGAGTAAAAGAGCTCAAATCGATCTCCACTTCGCAAAATGCCACCCGAGCCTCGTGCCCGCATACCCTGCAAACCCAGATTCTGTTATCGACTCCGCATTGTTGCACGAAGTGCGTCACAGGTCGTGACAATGGTGCTTAGAGCCATTTCTCCCACCGCTTCTTTGACGAAATTGCTATATCTTTGTCTAGAGTTTCTTTCCTCTCATAAGCCTAGCCTGTACATGCTAAAATATCAACAAGCTCGCGTAGCTCAGTTGGTAGAGCGCGGCACTAGTAATGCCGAGGTCTTCAGTTCAAATCTGGACGTGAGCATTGTCTTTTTAATCTAGATTTAATGTCTCTTTCCACATGGTTGGTTTTTTTTTTTTTTTTTGAAAAAATGACCACAAGCAACGGTTCAAAATTTCTGCCAGCCAGAGAAAGAAGTTTCTCTCCATGCAGGATTGATGATTAGCCCTGTGGCTGAATTAGAGGAATTACAAGTCTGGCCTGTGGGAGCCGCAATGATCCCGCAACCATGCCTCACAAACTTGGGCCTTGGAATGTTGCGAACTCACTGCGGAAATGAATTTCAAGTATTTTGTGCCTTCACAAGATATCAATTCAATGCGAGTTACCCGAATCCTTTCCTAGACATTTGACATCATGTCGAATTCGACCCTACACAAAAAGAAAGAGAGAAAAGGCCCAGCCGATGTCTCTCAACAGGGGTGGTTCAGACTGTATCCCTCTATATTAGATATTCAGTTATATTGCATCTTGTGTCCACATTGTCGTTATATACCGACGTAGATCCCGTAACCGGAACCCGAAATCCGGGGAACCTTGAGACCGGAAGATCAGATCCAGTTCAGATCCGCGGATGCTGTCATCTGGCGCTGCTAGCGTTAGCATTATATCCACACCGGACCAGCGGGCTGCCGTGTCGACTGATACCAGACTGATCCGGGAGACTACCGTCGATTGACTATGATATGTCACTGAAAAAGGAGGAATAACGGTCAGCTCGCAGCAGGTTAACAGAGTGGCTTGGGCCCACTCGGCTCGGTATCGAAGTCGGCTGCTCAAGACCGAGATCTGGATTTCCTGCGCTTCGGGCGCTGCTGTCCATGGTGCCAGGAACAGGTATTGAAGAATTCAAAATGGAGATAGGCAGGAATTGAAAGCCACATACGCAGTCCCAATATATTCAAGGAGCCGGCACGGCAGGTTTCCACCGATACCAGCAGCCGGAACTCATTTTGGTAGGCATATCATCCCGCTGTTCACCAAAACATAAAAGGAGTGGGCAGATCAGGAGATGATCGTATGGCGGAGAATCCAACGCACGGAACCGTTCACCGAGAATGGATCTTGGAAATGTTCCGTTTCAATTTCGTCGCATGGAAGCGCAGGCTAAGAGTCACGAGGCTGGCCTTGTCGCAGAATCCATTGCAAAGTTCGGCGGCTCCCGGGTTGCGGACGGGGAAGGACTCGATCCGAGTCACCTCATGGCCCAAAGCGGCAACTGACAGGAGAGTTTGTGCTATGTGTAGGTCAGCGGGAATTATGTGGACTTGGGATGGACAGTGGCCAGTCGCACTCGGTCCACTCCTATGGGTGCGGGACGGAAGTTGTGCATTGCATTTGTTTCGGTTTCACGGGGGCGTGGTGCATGGAGGCTGGATCATGATTGACATCGCAGACACTGCAAGTACTGCAGTCTGCAGACATCCCAGTCAATCGAGACGGGCGACGACACATGGAGTTGACACGTCGGAAGAATTTGTACGAGTGGAGAGGGGACGAGGTTGCAACTGTTCCATTCAGAGGATGTATTTGCCACTGTTTTTAGATGCATTATGTCCTTTATATTATATCTAGTACCGACCGTGGCAACAACTCCTTTGGAGTAATATTTTACATATTGGCTTTTGTGACTATCAAGCCCTGACCATGCGGATGATCAAGAATTCTTTGCCCAAGGATAGAACACATCACAAACATGATGTTCTAAATAGGAGTTTTATTCTGGGTTTTATATGACTGCAGCTGAGCGTACGAATACCTCATCCAGGTCCTGTTTACCCTGACGGGTCGCATAGCAGGGATTTATCTTGGTCCTGCAGGCATGCTGAGTGACCAGGAAATGAATTTTTCCGCTCGAGCCGAGCCTTTAGGCCAAACAAAAAGAGTCAATCAGGAGTCCGCGTTATGACTTAGTAAGAGATACCTTGTATACACTAACCGCTTGCACCGAAAATAAAGTACGAAGTACTTTAGGCCTACTATATAAAGCAATGATTGCTAGCCTTTTCGGCTCCGAGTCTCGGCCGGCGTCACTTGGCGACTCCAACTGACTGGATCGACATCCGCTGGGTCTCCACCGCTGACATTCGCCCCGGCCCTGGCTGGCCTCGTCTTCAACGGTTTCACCCATTTCTCTTGCTTGGGGCCCATCAGAAAGGGCTAACGGCTGCATTCGGAGCCGGCCGTATTAGCTTGAGGTAACTATAATTTATATTAGTTGTTAGTAGGAAGTATGCTAAGGTGATCTCGGCTCACCTGCACCGGGGCGCAATAGCTTTTCGCGCCCGGAGACGACGCCGTTTGTGGCATCAGGGTCTTTTGCTCGTTTTGGCCTGGCGTTTTCCCTGACATCACAAGTAGATCTCGGCTCCTAGCTTCGGCCATTCGACCGTGAAGCAGTCGTAATCCTTTCCGGATCTGCCCCATCCCCCTTGGCCCATTTTTGACGAAGATCTTTCGGGTAGGTATATAACTGCTGCTGCGGCCGATTGGAACCTAAATTTGTTCCATGGTAACATATCTGTTTCGATCGATTCATTGTTATTTTATAACCTTTCGATCCCGCCACCTTTCTTTCAACTTGCCTCGTCATTGATATCTCGATATCTTCTGATACCTCACACCATCGACTCCACTAACCGCTGATCAACACAAGCATCCTCTCAATGTGTATCCCTCCCATCTCCACGATGGCCGCTTTTAGTCGACCAAATCCAATGTCGACTTTAACGGCGGAAGATGAGCGATATCTCAATCAACAGCTTAGTCCACAGACGCGTCCGATGGAAATGTTCCCTGGCACCAAGGGAACTGACCCTTTGCCCGTCAACTGGACCTACGACAGTGCCATCGATTTGTTTTCTGTCAACCCAGCCGATATGGATCCTGTTTCATTCGACTTTTCCGAAATGACCAATGCCGACACCAAAGATCTGTTCATGGATCCCTTCGGAACCCCGACCGCGATCAACGGTTTCACGATGCCAGCCGGCGATGAAGCCATCTCCCCTTCTTCGGTATGATACCCACACCTGCAGCTTGATGCATGATCAAACAGGGCCAACGCTAACCTGTAATAACAGGAACTTGACAGTGACGATCAATCTTGGTCAACTGGGGCTCGTCAATCGATCGATCTCGCCCTGCCCGAGCCATCCGTCAACCCCAGCAAGCCCGTCACTCGGAATGCTTCACAGACTTCATCAGCGAGGTGGTCCTCGAGCCCAGATATCAAGACTGAAGAATACACTGCCCCTCGCACTCAGAAGCAGTCAACAGCAACAACATCTAGCGGTCGGAAGACTCGCAGTCTTTCCCAAGACTCTAATCACTCAACCAACCAAGACCCCCAGACACGCAATGCTGCCAAGCGCGCTGCTCACAACATCATTGAGAAGCGCTACCGCACAAACATGAATGCCAAGTTCCTCTCGCTGGAAAAGGCCATATCTCCAGCTGGAGTGCATAAGCAGACCTCACGAGCCGGAGCTGGTTCTCTCAAGAAATCCGAGATTCTCACCAACGCACTCACCTATATCGACAACGTTCAACAGGAGAATCAAGCCTTGCATAAGGAGCTAGCACTTCTGAAGCAGAATCTGCTTCCGGGCGGAATATGGCGCCATTCAAAACAGCCTCGCGTGTGACTTGATGCTTGAGCATCACACACGATCACACCACTGGTTGGTGTTGGTTGAGCTTCCTTTTCATGACCGTGACACGAATTGTACATTTAGAATCGGCGAAAATATGTCGATCAGGCGTTGCTTGGGGTTATATACGGTCTTTGTGACATGGTTGGGATCTGGCGGCGTTTTGGTTGTGATTTTCTTTCTCCTTTCCCTCTCCCATCTTTATATGGTCATTCTCGGGTCATGGTGACAACAAAAGTGTTTCTCGTTCGTCTTGATCGGTCGGAAATGTACCCGATAGTTATGTCAAGCATCAATGTAACTGCCAAGACTCGGTTGATTATTCTTTTCATGCTCAATTCCTCTCATTGTATGCTTGGTGGTGGATGTAGTCGGGTCCACTGCATTGGCTGATGTTGCCCGATCGGGGAAGGGTTGCGCCTGTTGTGTGTCATCGGTACAAAGTGTCAGGTTGTTTCAAGATATAAAGGTCAGCTCTACTCTCAACTTCTTTTTCTGCTAATTAATTTCCCGCGTTTGTCTAATATGATGCTTAGTATTTCCGAATGCTGTCTGGACTTTGGATTCTGAATGACCGGAGTTGTGAAGAAGACGACGCTACAGCTCGAAACAACATACACTCACCATGAACAATCTCTCGCATTGTCACATCCGACATTATAATAAATGATTGAGAGTAGTCTCAACGTTAATATCGAGTTAAAAAGATGATTCTGGCCCGAGGCGTCTGCCAAAGTGCTCGAGTACCATATCAGCATTCGAGGGCGCTATGCTCGAGACTCAGGACGAGGAATTTTGGGCTCAGTAAATGCGACTTTGCTGATAAATGGACTGATAAGGTCGAATAAATCACTCTAGCAAGACTCATTGACTGCCAACAGTGCGAGTTAACAGCCGTCTAGGCACGGGTTGCTGATCAGCAGACACGGCCGCTTTTCTTGAAGTCAGAAGGGGAGGCGGAATTTCATGCACGGGCGGAATCAGCTGCGGCATTTTGATGATGGGGCGAGAAATTGGAGTCAATTATTAGCGCTGATGCTCATCCTGCCACGACCACGACCCCTATAGCGGATATCGCTTCAACCTCACCTGACCGAGGCCGGTTTGGCTGCGAATTCCTAAACAGGGTTGGCTTCTGCGCGGTACCTGACTATCATCAAAGCGGGGATACTTCATGAATTTCGAGTGCGCCATTAATGCCCATTGTCGCGGAAAATCATAGAATTCTACGAAAACGAAACGAAAGCATGATGGCCGGTTAGCACACTTTCAGCCATAAGATCACCCCGCATTTCAACATCCGTCAACCAAGAGTATATCACAACAACACGTATTCATCTGCAGTCACCCAGTCTTCATCCCCGGACCAAAAAGGGAAAGACAAGGAGATTCTAGCACCGAGCACGGCGATACCGGCCAATGATGCGGAGACGAAGCTCCCAGCTCTCGGAAATCCCCTCCCGGATCATCAGGTCTGTATAACGGACAACCCTTAAAATTAACTTCCGATCCATTTCGCCTTTCGATCGGCTGCCACGTTCCCGCTTGTGTTCTCGTTGCGCCCGACCATGCGGGAATCATGCCCCCTTCCCCCAGATATGACCTTGAGCATACTCCATATACCGCGGCCTGGTGCCCAAGCCATCGTTTCGTCTTTCCTTATTCATGAGTCAATTGGTAATGAGGCTTTCAGCCCAAAACTGCCGCTCGACGGGATTGGTTATCGGAGACAATGTGGCTTCGATTGTTCTTGACCCTCAAGTACGCTTTATACAAGGAGTGAGTTACTTGTCAAGGGGACCTGGGCATAGTCCAAGCCCGCGGTATACTATATATCGGCTCCACGACTGATGAGACAATGACTTTTATCGGGGATCTCAGCCCTACCGGAGTGATAATTCTGATAAAATGTGTTTCATCAACTACCACAGCATTGTCAATATCCTGGATAGGACGGAAGCCAGCGGACAATTGTCCGCTAGCGATAGCGGCTCTCTTATCATTCCGCATGGACTTGCCTTTTTAAGCTAGTGTCGCCACCCATTAATTCACGCTTCGATAGCTTACGATGGTGGATGGCGGATGGCGGATGGCTGCATGACCCTAACATGCAGATATGCTTATTCGTGTCTGTTGGGAAATACATAGCTATCATATCGGTATTCTACATCCACTGGTCGATACCACCACATTAAGTGGATACTAAGAATAAGTGACACAGCCTAAAATGCCGATGTCACAGCAAATTCATGGCTCTTCAACAATTAACTTAGCAGTAATGTCTACCGATCTCCTTATCTCCATTCTGTATGTATTCAATTACTATTCCAAATGCCGGTCCCATTTTCTCATAATCTATCCTACATATGCTTATCTGTGGAGTGAATAGAGTCATGATAGTATTGATGTGGCTCACTCGAGAAAGTCCTGCCGAGGGCGGTGCCATTTGTGGATCTTTCACGGTTCCGCCCCCCGCAAAAAAAAACGAAAGAAAATGTCCAGAGTTGATCGTTTTTATGACCAACATTGGTTGACTGCGTGACCAATTCCTACTGTGTCCACTCAATCTAACTTCCGTAGAGTCTACCATTGGCTCGCTCCACCCCCAGCTTTATCTGTGCCCCGTATTTTTCCTGGGGGAAGAGAACGCGACACTGATACTGCATGGTCCGTGTGTGAGGGGGCGATTGTTCACCGCGGAATTCCGTCTGTGAGAGAGATACACATATAATCCCGGGATACCAATCTCAGAAGGCTCCCTTCTCTTCTCCTGATCCAGCTTTGGCAGAAAATGGGCGTATCTCTTACTCGCCTCTACGCTGAATTGATCTTTATTGCCTCAGGTTGAAGTACGATGGACGTTGAAACAAATTCGCTTCCCCTCAAGCCACCCATCGAAGATGAGCAGGATGTGCAAGATGCGACCGACCTGGCTGCGATGGGCCATGCCCAGGCACTGACACGCAAATTCAACATCTGGAGCATGCTTGCTCTGGCTTTCTGTGTTCTCGGTATGCACCATCATCATCATCCCCTCCAGGTGGCAAGCAGCGAGAGTCGCCACCTTGGGGTATCTTCTTCAACACGCTGACCACATTCGATTAACAGGAACATACTCGACTTTTGCTCAGGATTTGAGCAGCGGTCTCTCCAATGGCGCTTCCATCACCATTCTCTGGGGCCTGGTGCTGGTCACGGCCTGTAACCTCTGCGTCGCCCTCTCACTAGGTGAATTAACCAGCAGTATGCCTACGGCTCTCGGACAGGCTTACTGGGTCTACCGTCTGTGGCCCACCCCACTGGGTCGTTTTGTTTCATACATGTGCGCCTGGATCAACACGTTCGGATGGTGGACATTAACCGCCTCGCAAGTCGCCTTTATGACCGAGTTTCTGTTGGGCATGAAGACTATGTTCAAACCTGACTGGTCCGGCGCTAGTCTGGGGTGGCTCAACTTTGTCGTCTATATTGGTGTAGTCTTCCTTTTGACTGCGATCAACGTGGTTAGTTGCCGTCGTGAGCAGATCTTGCCGTGGATCAATAACTTCGTCGGTGTCTGGTTTGCAGGACTTTTTGTCGTTCTATCGATGGTGATGCTTATTTGCGTCGGCGTCAAGAGCGATCTGAAATTCCAACCTCCATCTTTCGTGTTTGGCCAATGGATGAATGAGACCGGATGGAGTGACGGCGTTGTCTGGTTCACCGGTCTTGTGCAAGCCGCATATGGTTTAACGGCCTTCGACTCGGTTATTCATATGGTGGAAGAGATTCCGGCGCCGCGAAAGAATGCTCCCCGCGTTATTTGGATGGCGGTATTGTTTGGCGCTATCACAGGATTTATCTTCATGGTAGTCTGCCTGTTCTGCATCCAGAACGTTGATAACGTCGCCGGAGCCGACCTCCCATTTATGGAGCTGATGCTTGAGACCGTTGGCCTGAAGGGCGGCGCTGTCTTGATTGCCCTTTTTATTTTCAACGGCTTAGGACAGGGAATCAGCGTTTTAACCACCGCCTCTCGATTGTCATGGGGGTTTGCTCGTGATGGTGGCCTCCCTTGGAGCCGATACTTCAGCCATGTCGACCCTGTTTGGCAAGTTCCTGCCCGAGCTCTCTGGGGTCAGGGCGTCATTATCGGAATTGTTGGTATATTGTACCTGTTTGCCAACACCGTGCTCGAGGCCATTCTGAGTGTCAGCACCATTGCCTTGACCGTCTCGTATGCCATGCCCATCCTTGCGCTGCTTATTACTGGTCGTGACAAGCTGCCTCCCGGGCCCTTCCGTCTTGGTCGCTGGGGCCCCTGGTTCAACTGGGTCAGTATTGTCTACTGCATCATCACAACCATCTTCTTCCTATTCCCGGGTGCTCCAAACCCAGCACCTAGCGACATGAACTACGCCATTGCCGTATTTGGCGTCATGTTAGTCATCGCGATCGCCTTTTGGTTCATTCGAGGCAGTCGAACATATCTGCAAACAGAAGATGCAATTGCCCAGATGGTTTATGCCCAGCACTTGGAGGACTCCGGATCCCCTGTGCCTACACAGGAAGCGGAAGTTGGCTTCAAGTAATGCCTGGCCCAGTTGTGTGGGTCACTACTGCTTGGAACATGCTATATTGTACATAATTTTATGGATGCGTTCTTTTTGCATCCCTGTTTGGATGCTAAAGACCAATTATAATCAATTCAAGTTTCGCGAAATTTTTTGATCCGAGTTAGATGGTCACTAGTGCACTAAATAGTGGTATTATACCAGCTACTACTACTGATACATATTTCGGGTAGTTGACTTCAAGTTGAGCTTCAAGCTTCCAACTTTCAAGTTGGAAGTTATTCCTTTCAGCGAACCTTGGAAGTCATGCTATCTTGGCACGAGTCGAGTCAACTCAACCCCGGGCCAGTTCAAGATCGGTACCCACATCTCGTATTTAGAATAGTTCATGGGTAATTGTTCTGCCTGGATAGATTGCCTACTAGTAGTAGTTCGTAGTGTCCATTCATATCATAATATTACCTCCAGCACTCCGTAGATTGTGTATACCGTACTGGTAGGCACTTGAGAGCGTAGGCCTACCGCCGGACTCCGTATCAACAGGACAAACTGGATTTCAATTAACGCCATGTCTTGCATAATCCGTCGGAGACCAGATAACTGCCTGCCTAAGTGAGTACAACCTCGAGCAAGGCGTGATTTTAACTAATAGATTGAATAATGGCCAATGCCTGCGCATAAAATTCACAGTTGGACGGAACGCAGAATTAGTTCCCATCTATTCAATACGCAAGTCGCCCTGGCTTTGAACTACATACCTAGGTACTCCGTAGTAGCTCATGCTGGTCTAACCACCTAATGGACCGGTATCCACGGGAGCACAGACGGACCATCCATCTCTCTCCCTGAACTCTGCACAGATTACGCTCCCAAAAACGCCGCGTGCCTATTGGAACTACTAAATTTCTCATGTCCGCTCTGCTTTCGAGAACTGGACGGAATAATTGTCGTACAGATGTAACCTGCTCGCGGTAACGACCATCAGGCCAACTCAGAGTTTCTTGGCAGGGCCTGATGGTCACATTTTAGATTCTACCACCAACCTGCGGTCGTTTTATACAATTGAAAAGAGCCACGTCCATGAAGACAGTTACACTACAGCATACTTCTAAGTTTGTATGATTATTGTCTCTGACCCCAACGGATCTCAAAAAAACAAACCCCAGCCCCGGCATTCACCTCTCCCTGCCCCTCACTTTATCGGCGTCTCAAAGAAGTGGGTCTCTCCCCTGCAGATCGGAGCGGAGTGGCGTCGGTCGCGTCGCGCTCAGGGTCGTATGTTGCCTAGGTAAAGGGGAGGATACCAGTCACATCACTGGCTATCTTCTCTCGTCATTTCGCGAGTGTGGCAGCACGCGGGAAGATCAATCGTGCGAACATGCGACCTCACGGCATCTTGCAGAACCGCACAGCTAATCCATTGGATATTGGCTGGTTCCTGGATTGCTGCCGACGGACCTCCGGCTTTCTGGGTCCACTAAGTAGTGGAACCCTTCAAGCAAGGCCAAGAGACTGGTGAAGAGCCCGATAGTGTCGATTGTTAGCTTGTTAGCTTGCTAGAATGGGGTTGTCTTTTGCGCCACTCTTCCGCATTCTTTGCATCGCTCTTTCTCCCTTTCAATGCAACCATAATAAATAAAACCTTCACGTCCCCTCCTCCCCTTGTCTCGTCCATTCCAGACCCATTGCCTTATTTATACTTTGGCATCTGCATCAGGGGTGGAATCGTGTTGTTTGTCAGTGCTATACGGTCCTTTTCGCTATGCTTGCTTCACTTTTAAACGGCGGCAGCTTGTCGCTGGCGATCATCTCGCTGCTCGCATCCACAGCTGCGGCAGATGTTTTCGAGAGTCTACCTGGTATTCCTGACGGTATGTCCCCTTCTCTGGATGATACCTTCGTAAACAAAGCTGAGGCTAATTATACTTGACTTCGTAGGATGGCGCTACAGTCGCACACCGTCTGGGAACCAACCCATTAAACTTAATTTCGGCTTGACCCAAAAAGGCCTCCACGAATTTGAGAATGCTCTACTAGACATGTCAACACCTGGCCACCGGGATTACGGCAAACATTTCCAATCGCACGATGAGATGAAACGCATGCTCCAGCCTAGCGACGATTCCCTGCACAGTGTTCAGAATTGGCTCGAAGGCGCTGGTGTTAAGGATGTTCAGCGTGACGCCGACTGGTTGACGGTCCACACCACTGTTGAGAAGGCCAATGATCTATTACACGCAAACTTCCAATATTATGTCAACCGTCACAAGCACGTTGAGCGTCTGCGCACTCTCGAATACTCTCTTCCAAAGGCTGTCGTTCCCCACGTGAATGTTGTCTCGCCTACAACTCGTTTTGGTCAGCTGAAGCCAAACCGTGCCACTATCCACAGCAAGGCAAAGGCTGCTGATGAGGCTTTTAAGCAGGCAGCCCTTTCCCCCTCCGCTAGCTGTGACACTGCAATTACCCCAGAGTGCCTGAAAAGCATCTACAACGTCGGTGATTATAAGCCCCAGAACGACAACGGAAACAAAGTCGCATTCGCCAGCTATTTGGAACAATATGCTCGCTACGAGGATCTTGCTCTCTTTGAAAAGAACCTTGCTCCATACGCCAATGGCGACAACTTCACTGTGATCGAATTCCATGGTGGTGGCAATGACCAGAATTCTCAAACTGACAGCAGCGAGGCCAACTTGGACTTGCAAACTATTGTCGGTCTTAGCTCTCCGGTCCCTGTCACTGAATTCAGCACTGGTGGCCGCGGACCTCTTGTGCCCGACCTTGACCAACCTGATATCAACAATAACAACAACGAGCCATACCTTGACTTCCTTCAGAACGTTGTGAAGATGAGCAATGACGAGCTGCCACAGGTCATCTCCACCTCATATGGAGAGGACGAGCAGGTAAATATTCCCACTGAATCCAAATTTCTCAATGTCGCCCATGCTGATTATCCACTAGAGTGTTCCTGAAAAGTACGCCCGCTCGGTTTGCAACCTGTACGCCCAGCTTGGCAGCCGTGGTGTCTCTATTATTTTCTCCTCGGGCGACTCCGGGGTGGGCGCGGCCTGCGAAACTAATGATGGGAAGAACGCCACGCACTTCCCCCCTCAGTTCCCTGCCGCCTGTCCCTGGGTGACCTCCGTGGGTGCCACGACCCACACATCCCCCGAGAAGGCTGTTTACTTTTCTTCTGGTGGCTTCTCCGACCTGTGGGAGCGCCCCAAGTATCAGGAAGATGCTGTCGGTTCATATCTGCAAAATCTGGGCAACCAGTGGTCGGGACTCTTCAACGCGAAGGGTCGTGCATTCCCCGATGTTTCCGCCCAGGGCCAGAATTATGCTATCTATGAGAAGGGCCGGCTTACCAGGGTTGACGGTACCTCAGCCTCAGCACCTGCATTTGCTGGCATCATTGCCCTTCTCAACGATGCTCGTATTCAGGCCGGCCAGTCTACTATGGGTTTCCTTAACCCCTGGCTCTACTCTGACGCATCATCGGTTTTGAACGACATCACCAATGGTGGAAGCACTGGCTGTGATGGTAACGGTCGCTTCGGTGGCCCGCAGAACGGCGGCCCATCTGTCCCTTACGCCAGCTGGAATGCGACTAAGGGTTGGGACCCCGTCACTGGACTGGGAACCCCCAACTTTGCCAACATGGTGAAGAATGCCGTCAAGAGCTCTAACTGAACATTTGCATGATTTCTTTCGTTTTTCTTTTCTCATTTTTTGCCTTGGCTCTTTTTCATGATCCATATATCCACCCGGTGAAGAGGCCGGGTTCACGATGCATGCTGGTGGTTGCACATAAATTGTGTTTGCCATCTTCAGATAGGTATATAACGCTTTGGACGGTCCTTCGTCTTCTGGGTGTATTTTCTCCAGAGCAATCAATCAATCAATCAATGTCTTCTGCTGGGGTATCGCAGACTGCTAGTATGTGGAGCCTCACTGAAATGATATCATCCTCGCCCTCGCTAGGCACATACATGGATATTGAGTGTGACATTAATATGAGCATATCATTCTGAGAAGTAGATTAACAGTTCCAGTATTTATTTATGTGCTACCCAGGTATATAACAACTCAAATGGGCTTGGATGCCTCGGGCGGCCAGATCACCTTGCCGCGCCTTCCTTTCTGTTTATACCCTCCCTCCCTC